>JALQPE010000857.1:0-92160 GCA_030407315.1 Asparagopsis taxiformis
ATGGGAGTGTCGTAGGAGCCCCGGAGAAGTTGCTACCCGACTAATTCGGGCACGCTGAATACGATGAGATGGTTTCAGAGCGCTCAGACCACTCCTTCATAGAGAAATCGAGGGTCAAAGTTTTTCTCACGGAATTAGGCCTACCAGGCCCATTCTCAGTGAGTCAACACTCCCCTCTTTGACCTGCTCGATGGATGAAATATCTGACACGCCGATCATTTCCCGGAGCTTGATAAATTGAACTCGTTGCAGAGGCTTGGTTAACAGATCTGCCGCCATATCTGATGGGGACAGTAGTCAATGCCGAACAAGTCTTGAGTAAGCTGTCTCGGACGAAGTGATAACCGATGTCGATGTGTTTGGTACGAGTTCCTGAGTGCATCGTTCCTAGCCATCTTGATGGAACCTTGGTTGTCGACATTGATTAGGATCGGATCCGCCGAGCTGCTTCCACAGCCAACCCAACAATATACTACTCAACCAAATAGCTTCCTTCACCGCAGCGCTGAGAGCCATATATTCAGCTTCGGAAGAGGATTGCGCTACACAGCTCTGTTTGTGAGATTTCCAGCTCACCGCTGCTCCAGCCATCATGAACACCTATCCGCTGGTGGATTTCCGATTGACGTACAACCACCCCAATCTGAGTCACTATATCCGACAGGTGACAGAGGCTTCGATCGCCTACAGCACACCAAGGCTTCGAGTACCAGAAATGTATCTTAGAACACGCTTGACAGCAACCCCAGAGAGATGATTTGGTTGGAGTCTCCACGAATTGGGCAAGTCTTCAAACAGCAAATGCGATGTCGGGGCGAGTCCCCACTGCGAGATACAAAGCTTCCAATGGCTTTGCGGTATAATGGTAGAGTCGATGCCTCTGTGTTTCAGTATCACTGATGGAAATCTGAGCCTGCATAGGGGTTGCAGCAGGGCTTGAGTTCTCCATGCCGAATCGTTCCAATACCTTTTCAGCGTACCGAGTTTGATTCAAATGAAGTAGTCCTCTAGGTGAGTCCCTTACGATTTCCAGCCCGAGGCACACTCTAGCTTTCCCACAATCTTTCATTTCGAAGCGTCTACTGAACTCAGCCTTCAGCTCGTTCAACATGTCTCTGCTGCTTGAAGCGATAAGGAGGTCATCAACGTAGAGAGGGCAATGACTATCATCGAATCTTACGGTACCTCACGTAGAAACATGGGTCGTACGGAGAACTCTGGAATTCTAGTTCTGAAATGAGAAACTCGTCGATCTTTGCGTGCCATTGCCTCGGAGCCTGTTTTAGTCCATACAAAGCTTTCTGCAGTTTGCAAACATGATTAGGATACTTCGGGTCGACAAAGCCCTCCGGTTGTTCCATGTATATGTCTTGTTCGAGGTCTCCGTAGAGGAAAGCAGTCTTGACGTCCATTTGATCGCAATGGAGGTCGTGATGGACAGTGAGAGCGAAGAACATGCGAATAGTGCAGAACTTGACAACCGGTGCATATGTTTCAGCATAGTCAACACCGTACTTCTGCTGGAATCCCCGAGTTACCAGGCGAGCTTTATGTTTGACCGAGTGCTCACCAGTTTCACTGACAACATCTTTGCGTTTGAACACCCATTTGGATGAAAGTAGGTTGACAGCTTCACTGCGAGGGACCAAAATCCAGGTGCGGTTTGTATAAAGGGAATTCATTTCAGACTGAATGGCACCGATCCAAAGGTCTTTCTCCTCCCCCTTGGTCACCTCAGTGAAGGTGAGGAGGTGTTCTGGAGTAGGATCGGGCGCGGTAGTGACGAGTGCAGTGGTTTTCCACCACTCACTCGGAGGTTTGCGGGTGCGAGACGATTTACGGGGAGCATTGAGTAACGAGGCATCTTGACTGTAGGATGGCGTTGGCGGAGGTGATTGAGGTGAAATATGGTCCGAATCTGAACCTGAATGGGAGGAAGAGGATTCATTTCTGGGAGTTCCTCCATAAGGTTTTTCCCTCATTGGGTCTTGTGAGGTATCTTCTAGACTGACATCAGCTCCAGTAATGTCTAGATGTGACGGTAGTTTCCTCGACCTCGTCTCCTCGAAAACGACATCGCGAGAGACAACTATTTTCTCATTCGTTAGATCCCACAGTTTATATGCCTTCTGTGATGTTGCATACCCTAGCATGATAGCCTGAACAGCACGAGAATCGAGCGCTTGGAGATGTGTGTTCGGCAGTTTGTACCAACAAATGCTTCCAAATGTTCGCAGGTGTGCAATGTTTGGCTTCCGCCCATACCATAGCTCATATGGAGTGGTTCCAGCGGGGAGAGCACGGCTGGTGAGACGATTGCGAATGTAGGCAGCACAAGAAAGTGCTTCCGCCCAGAACTCCAATGGAGTGGAATTGTGGAGAAGCATGGCCCGCATATGTTCCTTAAGGGTGCGATTCATGCGTTCCGCAACTCCGTTTTGTTGGGGAGTGTAGGCACAGGTAGTTTGACGTTGGATACCCCTGTCTTCAAGGAAAGAGCTGAATTCGTTTGAGAAGTACTCTCCCCCTCCGTCTGAGCGTAGTTGACGAAGTTTGCATCCTGTTTGAGTTTCAGTGAGGCGCAGAAATCGTTGGAATGCATCGAAACAATCCGACTTACGGTGGAGCGGATACACAGTTAGCCAGCGAGACTTATCATCGATGAAGGTCACGAAGTATCGAGCTCCCCCTTTCGAACGTATTTCCATTGGCCCTGCCAGATCTGTGTGGATCAGTGGAGAAGCTCGGAGGCTCTTGTCTCGGAGAATTTTGGGATAGCAGCACGAGGCATTTTACCAGTAACACACCCTTCACATAGATTTTCAGGTGGGGACTGCTCAGGTTTGATTCGGAGTCCTTTGACCGCTGATGTCTTTGCCATACGAGAGATTCCGTTTTTGTGAACATGCCCAAGTCGCTCATGCCACAGCTGCAGTGACGCGATGCAAGCTAACTCGAAGGGCTGTTGTTTATTTCTGGAGGGCATGTAGAGGTCAATTGCATAGAGCCCGTGGCGTCTATGGCCAGTAGCTATTGATTCCCCGTTTTGGGTTAAGAGGACTGCATTGTTCGTGAACTGAACTCCAATGCCTCGAGCTGTGAGAGTACTAACGGATATGAGTGAGAACACGAAGGAGGGGACGTGGAGAACGTCCTGGAGTATGCAGATTCTTGCCTTCCCATTGACAAGGAGTGACAGTTTGACATCGCCACATCCTACTGCTACAGAAGTGGATTTGTCTCCGAGAATCACTTGGAACGGAGTCACGGAACGGTACGAGACAAACATTGAGCGATCGAAGGTCATGTGTGAGGTAGCAGCGGAGTCGATGTACCATGTAGATGTGATTTGTACCGACTTAGCTGAATCCGAACAGGCTGATAAAAGGCAGACGTACTCCTTTCTTCATCATTGCTCGGTTCAGTCTCAGTGGCTACGGCTGCCATAGAGCCAATATTCCCCTGCGCTAGAGACACGTTCGGAGAACTGCGTGGTTTATTATTCGAGCGGGAGCGAGATGGTCTTCCATACTTCTGCCAGCAATATGGCTCGGTGTGATTTGTTCGACCGCAATGGGTACACTTCTTCCGGTTGTTCCCAAACTGTTTTCCAGACTTGGAAAGTAGAGCGGCTGTGTCTGTTGAGGAACTTCCCGGTTTTAAAATAGCTGCCCTGCGTTCTTCCTGAAGGAGGAGACTGCGAACTTTGTCGAATGTGAAGGTAGGATCTTCATCTCCAATTGCATCAAGAGCGGTTATCAGCGTCTGGAAGGAGATGGGAGGCCATTGAGAACAGCCATAGCCATTTCTTTATCATCATGTCGACGCCCATTGCTGATAGTACCGTTGCCATTTGTCGAACACGGTTGATGTATACGAGCATCTGTCACCTGGCTTCATAGTCGCTGTGTAAAAGTCGCGCCTTGCAGCGAGTTTGTTTAGAAGAGTGTGCCTTTGATGCACGTTGCAGATCTCTTGCCACATTTCTAAGGCAGTCGTGGTGTGTGCAACATTTTTGAGCATTTCATCCGACAAGGTAATTCCGATGGCCATTCGAGCTGACTTGTCTTTGCGGAGCCATTTTAAGAGCTCTTCTTGGTCTGTCGGACGTCTAGGGCGAAGATTAGGATCAATCATGTCGTCCACCTCGCGGTGGCCAAGGATGAGTTCCATCTTCTGCTTCCATGAGTGGAAGTTTGAATAATCCAGCTTCTCGATGCGGATGCCGGAAGTATTACTCTCCATGGCTCTGCAGTAAGTCTTATCTGTTCGACCCTTCCCAAGTGGACAACCGATAGTCGTCGAGGACCAAGCTGGGATCTATAGGATAGAGACTGTCTAGCTAAGAGCGAAGTGGATGGAGAACAAGAAAGCAAGGTTTAACGATACGAAATCAGCTAGATTTCTAGTGTCTAGAGGAGAGAGAGAAACTACTTATCGGAGGAAGAAGAAGCTTTGGTGATTTCCAGGGCCTTCGCAATACTGCGATGGCGGTTGCCGCGAAGATGGTTGTCGAACTCACTCTGAGTCCGGACGATGACACCACAGGGCCTGCAAACTTTTAGAGGACCCTCCTTGAGGCGCTCGATGGTTTTCTTGTGTCTGGATCCGTTGAGATGAGCAGCTCTGGACTCAGCGGAATTGAGATATACGTTGCAGTGAGAGCACCTGGAACGGTTTGCAGCCTTGTGAGCGGCGTATTTCTTCTTATTGTCCCTTCTTTCGGCGATGCTATACGCCTTTCGGAAAACACGGTCGCGAAGAGACTCACCGTCGCGTCGAAGCCTCGGAGCTGGCTGCTCGTATTCGGCTCGATGCGATCCTCGTCACTACTAGACACTATGGAGATAGAGAGAGAGAAGAGGTTAGCAGTTATACCGATCAGTACTAAGGTCTAAACCTTGAAATTGACCGAAAGATGAAAGGTATAACTTACTTTTGAAGATGAATGAGTAGGTTAACCAATGCAGAAGTTTACTGTTGTGTGACTTATTAATGCTATACCGATCAGGACAAGGTTGCTGACTTACAAGAGCAGAACCGAGTTGAGAAAGGTATAGACAAGTCTTTTATTAGGAGCAGTCGATTCCAGTATGTTGGCCTTAAGTGGGCCAGTAGCTCAGCGGTTAAGCCGTGCTGTGCAGCGCGGAATATCGCGGTCGTGCGTTCGAGTCCCAGCGAGAGCGGGAAGAAATTTTGTATTTGGCGCGAGATAGCTCCAGCGAGAGATCCGATGTGTTCCAAGAGATGTCACTTGATGACGGAATTTTTGTGTCACGATGGCAGTAGATGTTGTCACTGTGACAGTCAGATGACACGATGGGACGCCGAGCGTCAGCGAGGCGTAGCCGAGGGGAGGCGAGACGGACGCCGGGTGGCGAGGCGAGACGGACGCCGGGTGGCGAGGCGAGACGGACGCCGGGTGGCGAGGCGAGACGGACGCCGGGTGGCGAGGCGAGACGGACGCCGGGTGGCGAGGCGAGACGGACGCCGGTGGCGAGGCGAGACGGACGCCGGGTGGCGAGGCGAGACGGACGCCGGGTGGCGAGGCGAGACGGACGCCGGGTGGCGAGGCGAGACGGACGCCGGGTGGCGAGGCGAGACGGACGCCGGGTGGCGAGGCGAGACGGACGCCGGGTGGCGAGGCGAGACGGACGCCGGGTGGCGAGGCGAGACGGACGCCGGGTGGCGAGGCGAGACGGACGCCGGGTGGCGAGGCGAGACGGACGCCGGGTGGCGAGGCGAGACGGACGCCGGGTGGCGAGGCGAGACGGACGCCGGGTGGCGAGGCGAGACGGACGACGGGTGGCGAGGCGAGACGGACGCCGGGTGGCGAGGCGAGACGGACGCCGGGTGGCGAGGCGAGACGGACGCCGGGTGGCGAGGCGAGACGGACGCCGGGTGGCGAGGCGAGACGGACGCCGGGTGGCGAGGCGAGACGGACGCCGGGTGGCGAGGCGAGACGGACGCCGGGTGGCGAGGCGAGGCGAGACGGACGCCGGGTGGCGAGGCGAGACGGACGCCGGGTGGCGAGGCGAGACGGACGCCGGGTGGCGAGGCGAGACGGACGCCGGGTGGCGAGGCGAGACGGACGCCGGGTGGCGAGGCGAGACGGACGCCGGGTGGCGAGGCGAGACGGACGCCGGGTGGCGAGGCGAGACGGACGCCGGGTGGCGAGGCGAGACGGACGCCGGGTGGCGAGGCGAGACGGACGCCGGGTGGCGAGGCGAGACGGACGCCGGGTGGCGAGGCGAGACGGACGCCGGGTGGCGAGGCGAGACGGACGCCGGGTGGCGAGGAAGACGGCAGCGCCGCAGGAGGGAGCGCGACGAACGCGACGCGCAGGCGAGCGAAAGCGCACGGAGGCGCAGAACGAGAGCAGGAGGACGCGCAGGAAAGAAGACAAAACGAGAAGAAACAAGGCGAGAAAGGTAAGACACACGCCGACGCGAAAGAGACACTCACCGCAGCGCTAGAGAATAAGAAACGACCCGAGCGAGCGCACTGGGCCATAACCTGTTGATAAAGTTGGTCGCTTACCGAGCGTTTACTGAATCTGCGAGCTCACTACATAATTTGTATTCTCGCCGAGGTGCGCCGGCGGTGCTAAGGACAGCCTGTTCAAGGCTGCTCCAGACAGACTGTCACTGACAGTCTGTCCTAGCAAGCACCCGCTGCCAATCTGGTACACGTGGGCTTCTCTATCATATCATCCACACGTGTACACTTATCATAACATTTTCCCTGTGCCATGATGGCAACCCATCTTGGCATTTCTAATTACTAATTGAAACTATGACAAACAAATTGAAACTTCAGAGGCCAGTTACTCCGTAATGGAGTGTCGTAGGAGCCCCGGAGAAGTTGCTACCCGACTAATTCGGGCACGCTGAATACGATGAGATAGGTTTCAGAGCGCTCAGACCACTCCTTCATAGAGAAATCGAGGGTCAAAGTTTTCTCACGGAATTAGGCCTACCAGGCCCATTCTCAGTGAGTCAACACCACTCCCTCGCACACTCCGAGTGTGCTGAACCCATCACGTATTTGGGCGAGGAATCCGAGTAACGTAATCGGATTCCGGCCGGAGAACGGCTTTAACGTAGGGAAAAGTCCCTCCAGCTCACGTTTGAGCTTATGTACGCTTTGACTCTCGTTCACGTAGAGATGTTCACGTACATCGTTGAGTCGGTACATGCGGTACGACACCACGTTCGCAAATGCGTCGAGCATTGTCGTGTGCTCTGCCAACGCGTGGCAAACGGGTCCGAGGGCGTTCCCTGGTAAGCGTACCGCGTCGGCACGTTCGTTTTCGTGGACTCGCGTGTCCGTCGTGCCGAACGTACCCAGCCACGGAATGTACGTTTCACGTGGCGGGGGAGCTCTCGTATCGAATTGCGCAGCTCGTGCTGCGTCCGCCGACCGCGCGTGGTCTGGCGTATCGTTAAAACGTAATTGTCTTCGTGGCGTCTCGTTGGGGTTGGCGATGGCTCGTTGCACTGTCGCCCCCCCTTCCGTACGTGGTCGGGGTCGTCGGACCGGGTGTTGGTGGGTATCCTCCCGGAACGGCCGGGGAGGATTGCGAGTTATAGGCGCGCGAGCCTTCGTCGTAATTCGGATCGCTTCCGCTCGGCGGAGCGGAACGTCCGGCGACGATTTCGTTGAATACTACGACAAACGAGTCGAGTCTTCCCTCCACGGCGGAGAGGCGGTTTCGTAAGTCTTCGTTTTCCCGTTCGAGGATCGCTGAGCGTTCACGTAACGCACGAGCTTCGCGCTCCGAGACTCCGAGTCTCTGCCTTACGGCTTCGTCGACGGCCGCGTCGCTCGCCCTTTCGATGTGACCTCGAAGGTCTTCGTACACTACACGTAGTGCCGTGGGAGTCACGTTCCCTTCGTTGAGCTGACCGCGCGTTGCGGGGTCCATACTCACGGACTCAAACGGGCTTACCGTACGTGGTAGCTGGCCGATCGCCTCGATATCCGGCGGGATAGATCGATCAGTCGCGAAGATCGCTTCTGCTGACAAGGCCACGTCGGCTTCGGCGTCCGCTGACGTTGGCAACGGTTGCCTGGGCGACGCGCTGGAATTCGACACAGCGTAATTCATAGACCGTCGTCTGTAGCACGTAGCTTTTCGTTAACGTAAAAGAGCTCAACCTCGTTGGTTGTCGTTATGCTCGTAGCAACTTCTAGGTCGAGAGACCAGTGTGGAACAACGTTAGTTCTAGAAGTAGCTGGTACGAGCCAGTGGACACGCTGTCCTTACGAAACGAAACGAGCAGTCCACCCGCTGGTGTTTTGACTGTATGTTAGAACGGTAGAAGGTAGAGTGGTTAGCGAGTAGACACGAGCGTCACGACGCAACAATCCACGCGAGGATTACGTTCAATAAACGAGGTGGCACGTCACCGGAGGCGCTCTCGACCAAGCCCGGAGGCACTACACGCAATCAGCCTTACGTGCGGCGATGGGTAGGGAGTACGCAGCTCGACGGAGACGAAGCCTCGTTAGGCAAAACGTAAACGTAAACGTAGAAGTCAGTCGTAGACTAGAGCCGTTGCTCGATCGTTGTCTTGTCCCCTTTCCCTCCCGGCACGATGCCAATACCTATATGGCCACGATGGCATCGCTTTACAGTGTAAACACTGCTCGTAACGTCCCCGAATGGGAAGGGACCTTGTGGGTCACACGTAGGGACCCGTTGGTCCGTTGGCCGTTGCCAATACGTTCGTTGCACACGTGTGCAGGTTGCGCGCGCGCATGCGCCAGCAATGTTCGTGCATTGCTGTCATCGCTCGGGTCCGCGGAAATTCGTAATTCCGCGGAAAACGTAAATATTTGCAATTTCGGAATTGCGACGTATACTACAGTGTGCAACCCGAGAAAATGAAAATGGAACATATTGCGACAGGGACGAGATATCATTCAATGAAAGAGAACTTCTCTTTCGTTTACTTTTTTCTAACAAGATTCTAAACGTCTACAAACCCTATGTCGTCCGTCCGTTTTCATCCCGGAGAGATGTGGATGTGAGGTAAGACGCAGTGGTGATGTTGTGTTGATTCCCACAGACGGAGGTGGAGGAGGTGGCTACGGAGGAAGCCTGGAGAACTTGTCCGGTACTGACATCTCACATGTTGAACATGTGAGATGTCAGTACCCATGGATGAGAAGAAAAACATGACCAGGTCCGTTCGGATATTGTTGCCATTAACGGAGGCGGAGGAGGCGGCTACGGTGCAAGCCTGGAGAACATGTGACTCACATCTCGGAGATGTCAGTACCCATGGATGAGAAGAAAGCATGTTGAGGTGCGGTTCGGATATTCGATCCATTAACGGAGGTGGTGGAGGAGGCTATGGTGGAAGCCTGGAGAAGAATAGAGTATTCCTATACCCATGGATCACAAGAAGACGTTGTTGGGCTCCTTTTCGAAGCCCATTCGTCTCTTGAATAAATTTAGCACCCAAATCATATACGATTGCCGAGTTGACACCCCGTATGTCTCGTTGGTAGAAATAGCAGGGGTTCCACCACTCAGCTGGCGGGAAGTAGTTACTGATTATATGAGATATGGCTTAGCTCCCGCCAAAACCGATAGCTCTGGGCTCAGGTTCTCCAAATGTGGTTATACGAATGTGTTCTGACAATGCTAGAAGACGAATATCTGCATCCTGATTTGAATTAAAATTTGGGCTATTCTCAAAAACATGCACATGTGAACATGTTTTTGAGATGGGGGTGTGCCGTACGGCACAATCGACCGCCGAAATCGATGTTTTTTGGAATATTTTTTCTGCCCGAAATTGTAGAATTTCTGGGCTGGCCAGCAATGCATCTGAGCTGGACATCCCCATGTCCAGTGGCCGTCCGGATGTCGCTCACCTGGTAAGCGTGATGCACCTGTGACAACCTATGTGACTGCAGTCACAGCCGCCATGGCGGCTGTGCAGTACAACCCTCAAAGACAGGGAATCACAATCTTTTTAAAATTTTTCTCTACCACGTATCCGTCACAACTTATTACCTACACCGGTTACGGGTTTCAAGACCTTTCCAGTGCTGTGTACCCGTATACTCTGTTCAGTTCGATATCAACCAGTGTTCCTCACGAAAGAGTGCAAACGTCACGAGATACGTCGTCAAATTTGACTGTCTCGCCGAGCGGTCGCCATCCTGTACCGAATTTCCACTCATTCCATTATGACGAATAAGCGCAGGCACAACAGCAATCCGATCGTTGACGACGCAACCGTGCCAATTCTGCGCGAACCCGCTAGCCCTTGGGAGGATTCTAGTGACATGGGTACACGTCGAAACGTAGGTCGCGCGGCCCGCGAAACTACTCTCGCTGGCAAAGACTCCCTCCGCCTCTTGCTGGATTTATTCGCCCACTCAAGTTTCGCAGACTTGACGGACAAGCCGGGAGGTTTCACATACGCGGACCTTGGCGCTTGGGTTGCGCAGGGCACGGAAGAACAATTTGCGGCGCTGCAAGGTCGACTCAGCATGGCCTTCAGCGGTCGTTCGAAGAATGCTGGAGTCGAGGCGGATGTTGCCGAAATCGTCATGGCAGAGATGAACGTTGAGCGAGCCAAGCAGATTGTTCGTCTGGCATTACCGATTGCCGAGTTTTCAAGACAGGATGAGCGTATCGGGCAATGGGTTGAGCACTGCATCCTTTCTGGGATCGTGCCGCAGACCTTCCTTATTGGATGTAACATGCTTCATTCGCCACTACAGGCGCCGCAGCGCGGGGAACCAAGCGCCTTCGTTCTTGCTCCACCGGAAACGTTCGAGGTATTGATGTATTTCCAAGCGTTGTCTATCATCCGAAATCACAACAAGAACCTGCCGCGTCGCCGAATAGGCGACGCGGCCGAAGAGGGGAACGAAGCCGCACGCGTCCCAGCCCATCGGAAAAGTACTAATCGAGCTTGTTACGTGGTTCAAGTTTTATACCATGCTTGGACCGATGTGGCCTTCGCCGCAAAGTTTTCCAGCTTCGAAGAGTTGATGGCGCCGTACATCATTTTCGGCAGCAGTGAGCATTGGTTTGACGTGCTCGATGAAGGTCTATTCGCACCGATGGAGCAGAAGCTAGATCTCTACCACGACAAAGCTCCCCTATCTCATCCTGATGGATATGGTGGAAAAGTAGAGACAAGAACCAGTGCGCAGCACAGTGCATTTAGGGACCTTGTGAGGAAGTTCTTCGACCGGTTGCAGTTTCTTATCGTCAACCCGGACCTGTACACCTGGCCGGAGTCCGACCGCTGGGGGGCGCTGGAAATATACTTGTCAAGCGGAAATCCGGACAAGCTGCCAGCGTACTTTGACACCCTCGACGAAGACGTTATGGCTGTCCTCCGCCCGGCACCACAAGCCGCGGACGCAGAAAAAGTCCCCAAGCCGGTTGATGACACTCCCACTCGTCGCAACACAGGAGGGAGAGGTTTGGTTCCGTCGACAAGACACACAACCAGGCTTCAACTTGGGCCTGGGAGGACCAGTCTTACTGCCCAAGGGCCGTCTCCCCAATCACCGTCACCCCATGCGACAGAAGAGCAGGAAAGTGAAGGGCAGGCTCTCGCAAAGGACTTTCTTTCGAAAATGAGTCAGTATTGCCGGGTGTACGACGTCCCTTTCGAAGATTTGGTCAGTGCCGACGAGAGCCGAGAACACGTGCCCATCACGGGCAACGTTCAGCTCATTCTGACTGATCCGCCCTACAATGTTCGTCGTAAGAGGAACGATTCCAACTCTTCGTACGACAGGCTAACTGCAGAAGATATGCAGGCTAGCATCGAAGTGTTTGACGAGCTGTTGCGCCCCGGTGGCCACGGCATCGTGTTCTGCTCCGTTTTGCAGTTCTACGAATGGTTCCATTACTTGGAAACGTACAAAGGACCGCAGTCAGAAGGCCCAACCGATGCTGCTGCCAGTGATGACGGGTCGGATGAAGAAGAGGTTACGTCCATGAATTCGGACTCCGAAGCATCGCAGCACAGTGGCGAAGAAAGTGCGGATGAGGAGGAGGAGGAGGAGGAGGACGAGGAGGAGGAGGACGTCGTTCGGAATTCAGTTTTCTTCGTTGACGAGGTACCTCTGTTGTTTGTCCGACTACCTGGGCACCTCTATCAAATGCCGGGGCGGAAGAGGTACCAACGCATGAACATGGCAGAGGTCGCTATCCACTTCTGGAAGCGAGGTGTTCCGTTCAAGACTGGAAGCGAGATGGTGGCTGTGGAACAACGTTAGTTCTAGAAGTAGCTGGTACGAGCCAGTGGACACGCTGTCCTTACGAAACGAAACGAGCAGTCCACCCGCTGGTGTTTTGACTGTATGTTAGAACGGTAGAAGGTAGAGTGGTTAGCGAGTAGACACGAGCGTCACGACGCAACAATCCACGCGAGGATTACGTTCAATAAACGAGGTGGCACGTCACCGGAGGCGCTCTCGACCAAGCCCGGAGGCACTACACGCAATCAGCCTTACGTGCGGCGATGGGTAGGGAGTACGCAGCTCGACGGAGACGAAGCCTCGTTAGGCAAAACGTAAACGTAAACGTAGAAGTCAGTCGTAGACTAGAGCCGTTGCTCGATCGTTGTCTTGTCCCCTTTCCCTCCCGGCACGATGCCAATACCTATATGGCCACGATGGCATCGCTTTACAGTGTAAACACTGCTCGTAACGTCCCCGAATGGGAAGGGACCTTGTGGGTCACACGTAGGGACCCGTTGGTCCGTTGGCCGTTGCCAATACGTTCGTTGCACACGTGTGCAGGTTGCGCGCGCGCATGCGCCAGCAATGTTCGTGCATTGCTGTCATCGCTCGGGTCCGCGGAAATTCGTAATTCCGCGGAAATCGTAATTATTCGCAATTTCGGAATTGCCACGTATACTACAGTGGCCTATAGGAACCACGGATACATTGACGGCACGTACCCGGCGTGGTGCAACGTCACCATCAATATGCCCGCCATCGATTCGAATGAGATGGTGTGGCGAACAAGGAGCACAACCGGTGCTACGGTCAGAGTTCGTGCAGAGCAGAAGAGCGTCGCTCTCATGATGGAGTTGATCAGCCAGCATTCACAGCCTGGTGATATTGTTGTCGATCCATTCTCTGGCACTTTCGCAACGGGAAAAGCAGCTATGAGCTTGCCTGAGCACCGTGTTTTCGTTGGCAGTGACATGGACAAATTGTGTGTGGCACGATCGCTTCCAAAGCTGTGTGCAGTCATGTCACGTGTAATTCTTTCAAACAACACTGACATGAGGGTCACGACAGAAGCGAAACAGAGTGCTGAGAAGTTCTTGGCGTCCCCCTCTGTCACGATGCGTACGCAGAGGGAACGCAGGATCATCGAACCCCCACCTGGCCTTCCCCTGTACCAGAGGTTCCCGAAATATATTCGGCAGTACCTCTGGCAGCTGTGCCCAGAGTCGATTGCGTCGCACGAGCACATGGAAAAACCGGTACATTATTGGCCACCTTCCCTGCGCCGCTGGTTGCAAACTGAAAACCCTCGCGTGATGCGGGCACACGATTGTGTTGCGAAAAAATTGAGCGTTCGACCATCGCTGATTAAGCATCCAAATGCAGGAAGAGGGCTCTTCGCTGAACAGACATTTAATGTTGGCGACGAAGTATGTGCATACTACGGAACTGTTGTGTACTCTGATATGAGCAAGGAGTCGATGAGGTTCACGTACGGAGAGGGTCACATGGCGATAACGAAGGAAACATTCTTGATGTATGCCATCAAGCTGTATGCAACAGCGGAGGACGACGAAAACATCGAGCATCCAATTTGGATTGTTCCGGCTCCGTTCTGTTCGGCGCAGTTCATCAACGACCCGCGGTATTTGCGAGGTGAGGACACTCCGGCGGAAGACACCAGGCGGATGGCCAACGTCGAGTTTGTCGAGAACTACAGCAGCGGTTCGACGGGGAAGAAGCTCAAGGCGAAGGACCTAGAAAATCCGAAGATCATTGTAGTACGTGCAATCCGTGATATCCGTCCGGGGCAGGAGCTCTACGTTCTTTATGGGACAGCGTTTAGAGCATGGAATTAGGGTCACGAAAGATGTTTTCATTTCGACTACAAATAAAGCTACGTTCCAGAGTTGAAGTATATCATATAATGCAGCATGTCCAGCCACCATTAGTCCAGGGTGAAACCTATTGAGCAGTACTCGCCTGTCAAAAACCAATCGTTCACACTCTAGGTGCACTTCGTCCGAGCAGTGAACCTGACTGCTTGGTTGCTGTTATGCGTGCAGATGCAAAATACAAGACCAAGTTGAAATGGACGCCCGGTGGATGTCCAGCTCAGTTGCATTGCTGTCCAGCCCAGAAATTCTACAATTCAGGGCAGAAAAAAATATTGCAAAAAACATCCATTTCAGCGGGTCGATTGTGCCGTACGGCACACCCCCATCTCAAAAACATGTTCACATGTGCATGTTTTTGAGAATAGCCCAAATTTTAATTCAAATCAGGATGTCTTCCGGACATAGGGGTGCTCGCGGCCTAGCTCTACAGCTGTAATTGTACCTCATTAAATACTGTTGATGACTGCCTACCGTATACAATCTGGGCTGTTGGCGTATTATCCGGTACTTGACCTGACCTGAACGTTCATCGCAGACCGTTGTGGTTACCGACACTATACAGCAATCTTTTTTGTATCTCGTGCAACTCAATCGTTCCATCGCTTCCGGGAAAGCTTCATTATGCCGCCGCGTATTGCGAAGAAAGCTCCAAAGCCTCCGGGCCTCCAGAAAACCCGGTCAGCAGCTGCTGTATCGAGTGCCCGACAATCCCGTGCGAAGAAGCGGTCTGGGCCTACCGGCAGCATTGAACCGCGGTCCGGTAGTCGCAAGACGGACCGGCGCAGAACTGGGGATCCGCAGCGAGAAAGTGAGGAAGGAGGAACGGCGCGGAGAGAGATGGGGCTTGACCGAGGCAAGCGTGCTCGCAGGGACAGTGAACATCATCATGATGACATGATAGTGGCTCAAAACATGTTGGAATTGCGGCAGAGTGCTATGGCAAAGGTAGTTCCTCCCGGGTTGGCAGATGCGGAGGTGCTGCAGACGGAGTCCCAGCCGGGGGTTCGCGAGACACTGGAGGCTGTGACCCCCACTGCGCCAACTATGCCGAGTACATCAGCCCCAGCAGGTAATGCAGTCAGGGACCCGAGGATAGCGGCAAGGGATGTTGTTTCTGAGCAACGTTCACAGGATGCCAACTATCATCGGCGGTCAGGTGGTACTGAGGGGAGAGAGCAGCCGGAGTGCGGGCCTCGTCACAACAGAGTGTCATTGGTGCCAAATATGCGCGTAACGCCCCCGCGACGTCAGGCTATTGGCGATGGAGGACATCATATTCCCGATAGCGTGCGAGATGGGGGACGGTGAGGGCAGAGAGGTTGCATCTGCCGGAATCCATCGATTTAATGGCGAGTCGCATCAATGCGCAGAAAAAGAAGATCGCGGAGCTGGAAAAAAAGTGTTTAGCCAGGACATAGCAAACAAGGCGCTCACCACGGAGATTGTTGCGTTGGAGGCTAAGGTGAAGACTCTGCAGGCGGAAAATGCCAGCCTTACTGCAATTGCGAGAACAGGTAGAATCAGTGATCACGGTGGCGGTAAGTCGAAAATACAGAAAGCCATTCCTGTGAAATACCTTGGAGTTCTTAGGGCGGTTGAGGAAAACCTGACAAAGTGGTGCAAGAACGAGACTATGGAGCTGGACCCTATAGCGGAACAAACGCAGAGACGTTGGACTGGACGTACCATCGAGGTAGAGCCGGTAGAAGGGACACTTTGGAGCGAAAACGGTGTAGGATATATTGCTACCCCTCCGGGCTATATCATCAAGAATCTGCAGTGGTATACACCTTCGTACAGGGACGAGAGTGATCTGCTGAATGACTTGGTGCGACACGTACTGCGTCAAAGTCCGTGGTGTGATGTGTTTTCCGATGAGGAGCAGCGTGTGTGCTGTCAAGAGGCTGTGGCGGGGAGCAAGGAATTGAAAGTGAAGGTGACGCAGAAACTGTCCGACGTGATGAGTGCACGGAAGCGTAATGCGAGGGACAGATTGTTCGGTTCGCTGGGGTACACGAAATTAATGTCTAGATGCACGATGCTGACGACGCGAGCTGAGATGGACGAGCGAGAGGATCAAAAGCGCGAAGCGTCTGAGAAGCTTTTGAAACGGGAAAGCAACGGTGATTTGGATATGGGGAGGTGGCGAACGGCACCGTTCTCAGAGCTGCGATACAGCAAAGGCATGGTTCCTGACAGCTTCGAAATGGAAGTGAATGGTGATGCATGGTTTAACAACCGAGTAGCTGTGAATGTGCTGGACATCTTCAGGGGGTATTCGATACGACCAGAACAAGTAATGGACATAGAGACGAGCATACTAACGCTGGCGCGCCTGGATGCTTGGCTAGTGACTACTGTGGAGTGTTTGGATGAACCGAAGGGGAAAGGAGGTGCACGGCAGAAGGAGTTTACAAGGCGGTACAGTCAATATGTGGGGGTAGCTTTTCAGCAATTAGTTGGTATGGTGGTGTACTGCATGTCTTGTCTCCAAGGCTCGCAAGCAAGGGAAGAAACGGACGTTGTCGAGAGCGAACAGCGGACTAGTGCACAGTCACGGCATGTGTTTGCAAGCCGTACTGTGACGAGAGAGGCTGTTGAAGTGTGGCAAAGCGGAGAGGGGTCTGGAATTGTTCATGTGGTTGATGATGTAAACCGCTGCTCATCACTTGTTCTAGTGTCCGAGGATTGGATTCAATCGCATATTACGTCAAACCTCGGTGCTGTAATGGATTGTGTGATTGCGCAAGGACTAATTGGCGCAGAACTTTTCGTCGTTGACCCATATGCTGGACACCTGAGTGCAAACCTGAATGTCGAAATCAATGCCCCACAGTATGGGGGCATGGAGCGGCGCCATGCAGCCACTGCTGATAACGGTTTTGGCGTAATGGAGGATGGTTGAAATTAGTGCAGTAAATGTGACGTTGACTAGAAGGTTTATCATGTAGTACATTATCAATAGAGTGCTGCGATTTAGATTTATTCTTCTTCATTATCATCTGTGAACTGGTAATCAGTGTTGGTGTAGAAGCGGTTGAGATAGAAACGGTGGTCCGACCAGTGCATTTGTTTCGTAAATGGCTTGACTGGAAAGTTACTTCGTACGATGTGCACGGTGCCAGATATAGTAGATGCAGGAATGAGGTCAAACCAAGGACCACCTGCACTGTGGGATGCAGTGTCATTGCTGTCAACGGATCCGTTGTCCGGGTCCCATGTGGACCACTTTAAACAAATGCACCCAAGTGATTTTTCCACAGCGGTTTTTTGGGCAAAGCAGGTCATATACTGAACGAAAGCGAGTTCTACAGGTTGAAACAGGTTTGGAGACTGCAGGCGTACCAGTGCCAGGACGCGCCCTACCCATATGGTTCTGTAGTCATCGGCAGTTCCGGAGATGACGACAAAGGAGTACTGCGATCTCTTTGCGGGGCCGAACGATGAAGTTGCAAAGACGCGCTGCTGCTTGTGTCTCGACACGTTTGTGGGGCGAAGCATGCCACTGTGCGGGTCAAAGTCGTCGGCATCTGGGACGTACCCTCCCATGACGTAGGCGGACTTTACCACGGTGACGGAAATGTCCATGTCATGTATTGGAGGGCCTTCTGCCGTGGCGCGCAGTCTAGCGAGGGTGAGGAACGCTTGTGCAGCTGTGTCACCGAGTTGCTGGAATAGCGTTATGGTGCCAGACGGGAACGAGGAGTTGTGCAGAGGCAAAAGAGTGGCAGGATCGGGCTGTCCGTCGATATCTGCAACGAGGAGGGTTGCATCCGGCAGCCGTCTGTGTTTTCGGAAGTGGACGCGGACGTCCAGTCTCTCTAGTACGGGTCCTAGTCGGCCCCGAGATTTACTAGAACAAATGAACGTCGGCGTCCAAAAAAAATAAAAATTTTTTGGATGCGGACGTCCACTTTCTCTAGTACATATGGCGGAATACTAGGACCCGACATCCACTTTCTGTAGTACGTTTGGCGGAATACTAGGACCCGACATCCACTTTCTCTAGTACATATGGCGGAATACTAGGACCCGACATCCAGTATACAATATATCAGCGAAAACCGGGAGGGAAGAAATTACAGCGGATGGTAAATTCAGGGCCCATATCAGACCGTATTTTATTCTCTCATTTAGGAAACTGCTCGTATACAATACGTCTCTCTAGAATAGGGAATACATATCTGGTCAGAATAGGAAATAAATACCCGGTTAGAATAGGAAATACGTATCCAGCCAGAATACGTAATATGTATCCAGCCAGAATACGAAATACGTATCCAGCCAGAATACAAAATACCTGTCAGCATATCGTCGATCACCCATCTCCCTCACTATCGCGTTCTCCCTACCATCCGAACGCCATGCACCACCATCCGCACATACTTCAAGAACCCTCACGACCTAGATTACAAAAAAATCCGCTCCTTCCCAATTCCGTCCCCGCTTTCTTCGACACCACCCCAGCCCATTAAATCATCAAGACATCAAACACGAACATGGTCAGCAAAATCTTACACCACTTGAAACGCACTCTCACTTCTATCGTATGCCCCAAAATATACACATACCAGAAACACCTCACAGCTTCATTCCCCATCTTCCTACATCCCTTCTTCACTCTCCTTGAGTCCTGCCGTTCCTGCTTCACCACTCCTGCATCACATACAAAACATCAACCCCAACAGTCAGATTCAAAAGCAACGCTTACCACGACAGATATCCTAGAAACTCCCTTACTTACCTCTCCGAGCGGATGAGTGAATCATCCATCCTACACACAATACAAACCATGATCCAAAAACCTTGCAATGAATAATCAAAGTCAGCAGTCCATATCTTCGCAAAACAAGTCTTGGTGCTCAGTGAAACTTACCTTCTGTCATCAACATTCCTGCATCATCTACACAACATCGGAATCAACCACAACAGTCAGACTCAAAACCAACCTTCCCTCACAGCATACTTTCAAAACTCGCACACTTACCTTCGCTCCACACAATACACACCATGACTCAATAGGCTTCCAATGAAAAATATCGCATCAACGGAAATAGTCAGACTCAAAACCAACCTTCCCTCGCTGCTTACTTTCAAAACTCGCACACTTACCTTACCCGTTCCATCCTGCACACAATCAAAACCATAAATCACGTAATCGTGTAGCCAAGAAAAGTAGTCAGCATTCCGCATCTTCGCACAACCGGTCTGGGCGCCCAATGTGACTTACCTTCTGTTGAAACGAATTGGTCGCTTACCGAGCGTTTACTGAATCTGCGAGCTCACTACATAATTTGTATTCTCGCCGAGGTGCGCCGGCGGTGCTAAGGACAGCCTGTTCAAGGCTGCTCCAGACAGACTGTCACCGACAGTCTGTCCTAGCAAGCACCCGCTGCCAATCTGGTACACGTGGGCTTCTCTATCATATCATCCACACGTGTACACTTATCATAACATTTTCCCTCTGCCATGATGGCAACCCATCCTGGCATTTCTAATTACTAATTGAAACTATGACAAACAAATTGAAACTTCAGACGCTATTATCTCCATGAAGAAAAGTCGTAGAAGCTTCGGAGAAGTTGCTACCCGACTAATTCGGGCACGCTGAACACGATGAGATATGTTTCGGAGCGCCTAGAGCACTCCTTCTAGGAGAAATCGAGGGTCAAAGTTTTCTCACGTAATTGAGCCCCTCAGGGCCAATTCCAGTGCTTCAACAGTATGGACCCCCACGGACGCTCATAAGCGATAACGGAAAGCAGTTCGCTGCTAAGTTTTTCCAGCGCGTCTGCAACGAAATCGGCGTGACGAACGTCTTTACGTCGACGTACCACCCCCAAACGAACGGGCAGGTGGAGCGCTACAACAAGACGATCCTGGCGATGCTGCGCAATTACGTGAACGAAAACCAGAACGACTGGGATCGATACGCATCGGCGTTAACGTTTGCGTACAACACGCATGTGCATTCGAGCACGGGCACGACGCCCTTCGATTTGATTCTCACGAATCCACCGCCACCGTTGGCGCTACACACGTCGGTAACGAACCGCGAACTACCCGACGGGGGAGGGCGAGCCACTTACGTGCGTGAGCTCGCCACAACGATGGATAACGCGTATCGAACGCTGAAGGCCGCGCAGGCACGTTATAAACGAAATTTCGACAAACGAGTCCGTGTCTCGAATCGAAACATCCGCGCGGGAGAATACGTATTCATCGACCCGACGGACGGGACCACGAAGGGCACGAAGCTCGGCAACCACGCGTTGGGACCGTTCCGCGTACTACGTAACGACGTACGAACGTTCGTCATCCAACGAGGAGACGTAGTTGAACGTGTCAACTCGGACCGCGTTGCGTACGCGCCAACGCCGGCGAACGCGCCCCCGCCGGAGCCATACGATGCCACCGAGGCAGACCTCGACAAGAACCGCGACGGTCCGGCGTATGTAGTAGACGATCTACTGAACCATCGCGTAAACGATGACGGCACCCTAGACTTCCTCGTGAAGTGGGTCGGGTATCGTAACCCTACGTGGGAACCCCGCCGGAACGTATCTGAAGAGAGCGTCTCTCGATACTTCGCACGCGTGCGACGAGCAACAACGTGAAAGGCCACGACGGCCCCCGAAAACGCACACGAGCGTCGGGTTAAGCGCACGCGTGCGCGACGTTGCACGATGCAACAAACGAAGGCGACGAGCCGCACGAACGAGAAGCGAAGGCACAACGAGTGGCCGGGACGTCCACCCTTGCGTTGGGGGGGGCGCGATGCGTGCTAGAGCCGTCGCTCTTTTCGTTTTCGACACCATACGCTGGTGGAGGCACGAGCGCCAACGAAAGATTGGACGACGAGTCCACGCGCGGACGATTCACACGATGTGAAGAGCCACGACTGGCTCGACAGTGTTGACCGTCCCACGGGCAAAGGTGACGACACCACGGGCCACGGACGGACAACACGTCAGATTTTTCGCGCGAAAAATTATACGTGGGCCAGCGGGCCATGGACGCACGGTACGAAAAATCGGGCCGATTACAGTGCGCTAATCCGGCCAAATCTCGGGACACGCGTGCCCCGAAAATTTCGTAATTTTGGCATGTCACGTGAGCCATCGTACGCCCCCGTGGACAACCGCTGACAACGAGTCGCATCGACCAACGAGGTCAACGCCAAACAGCTCGCGAGCTAACGGCAACGTGACGCCGGTAGGCGGAGAAACGACGTAGGACGGACGCGTCCCCAGCGAAGATGGCAACGGCCTCATTACGAAACCCCCCGCACGAAGCGGAACGAAGCTATACGTTAGCTGACGAATTAGACCAACGGGTCTCAGCGCACGAAGCGCGCGAGTAAAGCGTGCGAACGACGAGCCAACGAGGCCGCGACGACGGACGGCGAACCGTATCGCCATCGTGAGGCACGACGCCGAACGCGGTAGCCACGTACGGCAACCACGGAACGACACAACGGTGTCCTGCCACGCGGGCATAACGAACGACGCGCGGAAGCGAAAAGCCCGCCGGCCAGTCGAACGCACGTAACGAAACACGAATACGCAACGGCGTACAAGCTGGTAGCCAACGTAAACGGCACAGCTGAAGGCAACAGGCCGACGAAAAGTTGGCTCACGTAACAGCCTCAAACGCCCGCGGGCATGCGAAACGACTGCGTCAATCGCGTCCCCGTCGGGTTCGCAAGTCGAATAAACGGAATTACGCAACGGCGTAGAGGGCGAGCATTACGTATGCCCAGGTGCACGTCGCACCACATAACGAATGAGCTAACGAAACGCTCCTCGGACGCTGCGGCGAACGACGCCACCACACGAAGCGGACTAGCGCAACGATTGCGCCACCGGCTAACGTGAAGCCGCGGGAACGTGAAGCGCGACGGCGCTAATGACGGTGTTAACGGCTATACGAAAAGCCAAGCCCGCCGGCAAAAACGTTGTCTACGGAACCGCGACGCACCACGACGCACTACCGCGTACACGCAACGGCGTGAAACGTCAAGCCAACTCACGCGCGAGTCGGCCTGACGCTTAGCGAATTTTTCGTCCAGCTCACCGGAGCGAATTAAAATTGGCACCGACGTGCTACGTGCCAGAGAGCTCGAACGCTCAACGGAATTAGACACCCGACGGGGTTATCCGAACGAGGAACGACGGCGGAAACGAATTCCGAGATAGTTACAAAATGATAACGCCACTGGCCAACGTGAAGCCGCGGCAACGCGAAGCGCGACGGCGCTAATGACGTCAACGGCTATACGAAAAGCCAAGCCCGCCGGCCACCACGTCGTCAACGAAACCGCAACGTACTGCGACGAATTACTGCGTACACGCCACGGCGTAGAACGTCAAACCGACTCACACGCGCGTCGGTCTGACGTTCGACGAAGTTTTTCACCCAGCTCATCGGAGCAAATTAAAATTGGCACCGATGTGCTACGCGCTAAGGAGCTCGAATGCTCAACGAAATGCGACACCCGACGAGGTTATTCGAACGAGAAACGACGGCGGAAACGATTTTCGAGTTAGTTACCAAATGATACGCACGCCAACGGGCTCTATGATCGAGGTTAACGTACCACTCGCAGTGAAAAGCCGCCGCTACGCGCCGCCGCTTTGCCGAATAATTGCGTGTGATACGAACCTGCCAACGGGCACGCGCCGCCGCGAACTCGAAGCACGGGCTACGTAAGCCATACGACACCCGACGGGGTAGACGCCACAACAAAAAAATTGTGGGGAGGGGCTTAACGCTAAACCCCTCCTCTGCTGCAGACGACCTGCCAAACGCAACTTACGAAGCTCAACGGAGCCATGCGATTACGCAAAGAAACAAGACGAAGTTTACGAAGCAATACGATGCTAGAGCCGACGTGGCCTACGAACTAACCTAGGAACGACCTAGTAGCGACGAGAACGCTTGCCCGCAGGGTCATACGGACCAGGGCCTTCGCCGCGGCTATCGTGGCTGCGGCTGCGACTGGGCTGAACGAAGCCCGGCGCGTACGGATCGACGGTCTGCGTGACCACGGGGGCTCGCTCGCGACGAGACGCGGGATCCCTAGCGTAAGGATCCGCAGTCCCGTGACTGCGCGTATCCGAAGGGCGCGCCGGAGCGGGGTCGCGTGGCAGGTACGCCGCTGCGTGACCATACCCGACGGGGTCGCCGAAGCCGCCGCCACTCGCATAACCGTACGGTTCATTACGAACGCCAACGGGCGGCGCGTAACTACGAGTCGCCGCGGCGAGACGCTCGGAAATCGCGCGTTCCGTTGCCAAGCGGGCAGTCAGGTCCAACGTCTGGGCCCTGAACTCTTCGGCTGCGCGAGCCACGGACGAGATGAGGGAACGGATAACCCAGCCGTCCGCACGAGGCGGAGCGGACATCGACGTACCGAGAAGCCGACGGGCATCCTCATCGGAGACGCGGTCGTCCAGGCTCACGAAGCGTGGCGCGCGTTCGGCCGGCGTGGCCACATTCGGACGACCGACCTGGGCAACGTTGCCCTGTTCCGTAGCCTCGCGTGGCACGACCTCTCGAGGATCCGGCGCACGCGGCGCTTCGTTTTGATGGCCACGACGGCCAGAACGCGTCCCTCGGGGGCGCTCGTTGCCCCCGAGGCCGCCGAAATAACCGGCACGCTTGCCACGACGGCGTTCGGAACGGGAAGCGACCCGCGGCACGTAAGCCCCATCGCTACGAACGGAGACGAACTCCTGGTTATCGCCGCTTGCGTAATCGGGACGTATAACCCGATACTCCGGCCCCAACGCAAGGGCGCCGCGAACCTCAGCCAACGCGCTGGTGACGGAGACAAACGTGTCGGAACCGTCCACCGGGATTGCACGAAGCATCTCGTAATCGGCCAGGAAGTCCAACGTGGACTCCGGCAGCAGGCACGCGCGCCCGAACACACGACGTTCCACGAACAGCGAGCACGCGAGCATCGCTGCGTGTTCGATGTCCACGGCCATGAGGAAACGTTCCTTCACGGGGGCAGGCGCGTCCTTCACGGCATCGGTGAAATAATGTACCACGCGTGGTAATAACGTGGACGACCCACGGGGGTACGGAAACTCCTCTACTACATCCGGCAACGGCGGGAAGTAGAGCTCGCTCGGGACGACCCACGGAGCTGACGCGTGCGACACACGATAGTCGTCCGCGTTCACGTGGCGGAGAGCGAAGTGGTCATCGTACGACACGACGCTTTTGGAGATGACGCTCAACGAAAGAGCAGTCTTCCATTCGGCACGTTGCCTTTCGGAAAGTGTCCGCGGACATACGAATACGGACGCCACCGAGATGAACGGCGGTTCCTCGGGCGTCCCCTTCCATAAGTATGCGTCCATACGGTCGACGTAGATCGCGTCGTTGACGTCACGCAACCACGAGCGGTCGCAACGTATCGACGCCGGGATCTGGTAACGTTCCGATCCCGGCGGCCCGTTGGCGAAACGACGCCCGGCTGCTCGCCCCCACGTATCTTCGGCGGAACGCATATAGTCGACGACCGCGCGGGCGTCCAGACGATCTCTGGCCAACGTGGCGAGATCGTCATCCGTGATACCCACGCGGGGCAACGCAGCCCACGCGTGGGTCAGGACGCCTACGTTTAGCGCCGCACCGCCACGTGAGGCGGTGCCGACTGTCCCAACGGGGTCACCACCCTCCGGCGAGGGGTCCTGGCGAGGAGAACGCGGCGAGCCATCACGACGAGGCACGCCCGTGCGGGCCGCCGCCACAGCACGACGCGAACGAGCGGCCGCTGCCATCGCGGCTACACCCATCGAAGGGGCCGCGGCATCCGGAATGACGGGTGACGAATTCCCCGAGTCGGACGCCGTTGCGTCATCATCACGTGGGGCGACGGCCCTAGCAGCCTCGGCAGGCGTCACGGAACCCACCAGGCGAGACGGAGCCATGGGGCGAGACGAAGAGGCGACGGCCTGGGGGGCAACGGCTTCTCCCGCCCTCACGGATGGGGCGGGCGCGACGGACGCTTCCGTCGCTGGCGGCGCACCGGCCCCGACGAGGGAGGGAGCGCCCTGCGAAGGGGTTCTCGCTCCACCTCCAGCAGAGCCGGCGGGCCGCGGGGTGTTAGCATCGGTACTACGAGTCGTAACCATCGTGGTTACGCTGTACACGATAATTACGACGAGTGCAACGAGCACGACGACGAGAGCCACGCGGGCTAAACGGAACAAGAGAACGAAAGGAACGGAGGTAGTAGTACCCAGCGGGGGAAGAGGATAAGGGAGAACGAAAGGCAACGGCCTGGATGACGATGGTGAGAGGAAGGGTGAGCGACGATCGCTATCACGTTAAGCCGCCGCTTAAATATCCTTCGGACGACCGTTGTCGACATGCCCGCTGGCAGATTCACGAAAAGGCCGCGGCCTGCGCTCGTATCGCGCTGAATTGAAGCACACCCGCGTGGTGGAATTGGACACTGCATCCGTTGCAGGAAAACGCCTAAGCGAGGCATTGACGTACGACGCCAACGGGCGGGCCGCGATGATTACGAAAGAGCCGGAGCGCACGCGCGCGCTCCGGCGCCGTGGCGATTCGATCAGCCAACCGGGCCATGTACGTTTCAACGAGATTTTTCGGGACAACTGCCACGTCCGCAGTTGTACCCAAAAAGGCGCCACGGCCCCGTGTCTCAGGCGCGTCCTGACGGGCCTCGCGTGGCCGGGACGTCCACGTGTGGGGGTGGGGCTGTGTAGTATACGTGGCAATTCCGAAATTGCAAATATTTACGTTTTCCGCGGAATTCGAATTTCGGCGGATACGACCGGCGACAGCAATGAACGAACATTGCTGGCGCATGCGCGCGCGCAACCTGCACACGTGTGCAACGAACGTATTGGCAACGGCCAACGGACCAACGGGTCCCTACGTGTGACCCACAAGGTCCCTTCCCATTCGGGGACGTTACGAGCAGTGTTTACACTGTAAAGCGATGCCATCGTGGCCATATAGGTATTGGCATCGTGCCGGGAGGGAAAGGGGACAAGACAACGATCGAGCAACGGCTCTAGTCTACGACTGACTTCTACGTTTACGTTTACGTTTTGCCTAACGAGGCTTCGTCTCCGTCGAGCTGCGTACTCCCTACCCATCGCCGCACGTAAGGCTGATTGCGTGTAGTGCCTCCGGGCTTGGTCGAGAGCGCCTCCGGTGACGTGCCACCTCGTGTGCTAACGCAATCCTCGCGTGGATTGTTGCGTCGTGACGCTCGTGTCTACTCGCTAACCACTCTACCTTCTACCGTTCTAACATACAGTCAAAACACCAGCGGGTGGACTGCTCGTTTCGTTTCGTAAGGACAGCGTGTCCACTGGCTCGTACCAGCTACTTCTAGAACTAACGTTGTTCCACACACACCCATCATGGGTGATCAAGGCCTGGATCGAACCCTCCGACGGTCTTCGATGGATAGGACAGATAGTGGAAGGCTTTTAAGCCTGTGACCAAGCGGCTATTGATTGGTTGGAGGAAGGAAATTACTGAGGAAATATAGCTGAGTACGGTGCTCGCGATAGCTGTTAGGTTAAAGTCAAATATGTTTTTCGATTATTTTTCGTACGGAAATGCCTTGGAAAAGACGATGCTTTATCGTTCTCTTGGAGGGAGTCCGTTGCATTGCCCTCAATTCGAGAGCATCGTCATGAAGGAGAGGATTCTTTCTGCTTGTTAGAATCGGTTTAGAGGAGATAGCTAATGCATCACTGGCCAGCCCAGAACTTGTAGAATTTCGGGCAGCAAAAAAATTGCAAAATTTTATCGATTTGGGCGGTCGAAAGTGCCGTACGGCACACCCCCATCTCAAAAACATGTTCACATGTGCATGTTTTTGAGAATAGCCCAAATTTTAATTCAAATCAGGGTGTCTAATTTGGCCACAACGGCCCCAGGAACCGACCGCCGGCCCCGATCGGGGGCTATCACTGGCGTCTGTAAGCACCAACTGTAAGCCGGAACCGGCCACCGCCCCGATCGGGGCTATCACTGGCTTCTACAAGCACCAACTGTAAGGCTAAATGGCGTCTCACGAAGGGTCGATTTCAGGCTCAATACGCCAGGGACAGGTCTTGGTCCTTGTTTCATCATGGTCCCGCCCCACTCTCTCACGACCAACCTGAAATGGACGTCCGGTGGATGTCCAGCTCGATTGCACTGCTGGCCAGCCCATAAATTCTAAAATTTCCGAAAAATCAATTTGGTGGCCCAGCATCTCCTGTGCCGAAAATTCCCGCACTCACTTCTGATATACTATATCGTAGTAGTAGTAGTAGTCTAGACGTGTTTCGCACTTGTACGCATCAGGGAAGGCTGCACGGAAGGTTGAGACTACGCTACTTGTGTACCGCGTCGTCTGAAATAGCGAGTAGTGTTTGTTGTATAGTTGTGGAGTATGCGTCTAGTGGTTTGTGAAGCTTGCAGAACGGGATAGGGATGTGGGTGGCCCTATTTTATGAATAAATGAGTACCAATATTCAGGGTTGAGAAAGCGGAAAGTCATAGGCTCGTACATGTTTGAGATTGCATAGTGGAGAAAATATTTACATCGAAATTTACATGGAGCAGATGGAGGTTTTAAGGATGAGGTATGAGAGGAAGAAAATTCTTCTGTGGTATGAGGATGTGTTCTGTGGAGGGATGCAATCTTGGGATGGTACAGGGGGAGGTGGAAATGTAAGGAGTGCGGGTTTAGAATGGAGTGTGATTCGGAGAGGAGTGCCGACTGTAGTAGGTAGAAAATCCGCAACGCGGCAAAACCACCCTACAGGTGTCCCGAGCCTCGGTAGTGTGGTAGAGCAAGCGAATCTTGCGTCAACCGCCAATGGCGAGTATACCACGAAAGGTCTTCCGGTAATGCCGGGTGAAGGTTGGGGGTGCTCACGCACGAAGTGCGTATTGATGGAGCGAAAGACGTAACCCGTCGAGCTGTATAGCTAAAGCTAATTCGTCCTAGAAGGATAGAAAAGAGCGATGCAAACACTGTTCAGTGGAGTCGTAAATTCCACGTGAGTTTACGTTACCTCTAAAGGTTGAGCACTCTGGCTAATCCAGAGGCATTTTATACTAAACTAAGTTACTGTAAACAGTTAGGGTAGGTAGACAGTTAGGAATAAATATCCTTATGTGCACCAATCAGATCCCTGATTATGGCGACTGCGGGAGCCCGCGAGATCACCGACTGTTAGTGTTACAGTGTAAAGTTAGCTGAGTCAGCTTAGTTAAAATTTGCCCCTTGTGGGGTCTTCAGTTGTCCCAATGGGTCCCTCTCCCTCACTGGTCTGAGGTACAGCGAGGCTGTTTCCATTGGTTATTCCCGAACCGGGGTCGTCCAATAGGATGTCGACACGACCCCACCAGGGCAGACCACTCCGTGGTATGACACCGACAAGCATATTATGGGGATTGGGGAGACGCTGCGGGGTGTTGGGGTAGTGAGGGCGAAGGAGGTGTTTAGGTGGGACCGTAGGAGGGTGCGGTTGAAGTCGCCGAGAGGGGGGGTTTTAGGAAAGTGAGGAGAAAGAAGGGGAGGGGGTGGCGTCTGTTCTGGCTGTGGTGAGTGGGGATGTGATGGAGAAGAAGGGGGTTATTGTATTTGGGGAGGGAGGGGAGTGGGAGGAAGGGTGCGAAGTGGGGGGTTGATATGTGTTTCAGAGCGGGGAGGTTTCTGGGGAGACGGCGGGGGAGCATGGGCCGGTGGTGGTGTATACGGTATCGAAGATGCGGATGGCGTGGGGGCATGGAGCAGCTGAGGGAGGGAGGGGTGTAGCAGGTCGGGTACGGGATGGGGAGTGAGAGGTTTTGGAAGAGTAAGCTGCAGGGGAAGTTTGTGGAGAGGGCGAAGGAGATGGGTTGAAGGTAGAGGAGAGCGGGTATTGAATAACAATACGTTGCAAAGGTGATGGGGGAGAGCATGGTCGAGGAGATAGGGGTGTTTTTGCCCTATTCTGAGGTATTATGAGGACTGGTTATACGAAATCTGTACGGTAGAGCAGAAAAGTAGGTATGGAATGGAGGTGTGCACCGTGGAAGGGGGGATAGGTAGCTGAAATGCGTGCTAGAGTGGTATTGGGGGTGTTTGAGGTACAGTACGGGGGAGGTGAGCACCAACAGGAAGGGGGTGTGAGCGAGAGGATGAAAAAATTAAAGACGAAATTGGAGTCGACCGACAAGGAAAAATGGAGTGGTCGCCGTGATGGATGCGGACATCCATGTCAAGCACGGCGGCAGAAATTTCTGGGGTCGAAATTTTTGAATTTCTGAACCGGCGCCCGTCCTAGGTGGACATAGACATGGCGGAAGTCCATCCCGAGGGGGACATCCGTGGTACTAGAAACAATGAATGTCGCCCTAGTAATACTAGACGTACTAGACCGCATGGACGTCCGGTTCTAGGCGGACATCCAAAAATACTGGAGAACATGGACGTCCGCCTAGTAATACTAGGTGTACTAGAGGTTGTGGACGTCCGCGTCCATTTCCGAGAACACAGACGAACGCACGAATCTATCGTATCGCTCACGAGAGGCTCCGTGCCGTTGCAGAAATATTGCACAAACAATATCCCAGGTCTGAAGAACTTATGAAGAGGAGAAAAAAGGAAGAAAACGGAAAAGCTGAGTTAAATTGGGATATTGACAGTACCCAATCGGGAATATCTGTCCAGAAGGAGATGGGATCTCTGAAAGGAGGTGACTTCGTGGAGCTAATGCTGAATGGTCAAGTTGTAGGAATTGGAAAGCTTCTTCCCGGCTCTGAAGGAAATGGAAATATCCAAAAAGTCATTCACAACGCCCCTCTTACTATGTTCGAGAAGGATGGTCAGAACCTTGTTTCTTGTTACAGTTTTCAGGCAAAGGGAAATGTGGGAAACATAGAGTACCCTTATAAATATGGAGGTGTTGAGCCCCCACCGAAGTTACTAGAAGGTCTGACTGGAATATTCTCTTAGGATCTCAACGAAATGAGAGCTTCGAAGAAAATATCCTCTCAAGAAAATGATGAAAACTATTCGGGAACCAAGTAATACGAGTCCCAATAAAACCATATCACGTTGCATGAATGAAGCCGTCAGTTCCCTCGCATTCCACTAATTAGTTCAACAATTATGATTCCTGCGAGGATTTTGAAAGCAGCTCTGTATAGTTCCGACACAGCAGGCACAGAAACTTTATGGGTACCGACAAAACTGCTATATGCAGGATACTAAATGAAGCAAACGGAATTTTATACTGGAAATCGTCTAGTTGAGTACCAACTTGATCAGAGGTAGTTTCATTCCACAAAATGATCTTGTTGAGTTCCCCAAATTCTGGACTGTACTATGTAATCAACGATACTCTCATCACTCTTCATTCCCTGGTGTACCAATCCTATTGGCGTAGTTCTATTCCCATCTTTCACAGCACACTTGGAGTTAATTTATGCCCGAAGTGGAAGTTTGGTATCCCTATATGTTTTGCTAAGCGAGTGAATCTGTGGAACTCAACTACTCATTGAGTAAATCTATTCTGATTGAACCGAACACAGAAACGTGTCGCGTCACTATGTGTGGGGATTTTTCTGTCCCTGTCAGCTATCTTCAGAAAAATTTCGCTCTCACTTTTTCTCGCTCAATTTTTGTGAATTTTTCACTGGTATTATGTCCCAAGAGAGCTATTTTAACTTTTTTCCTCCAATTCGTGCTGTAATTAACGTAAGAAAATGTTCTACATCAGTCTGTGAAACTCAAGACTGAAGAATATCGTAACCTGAGCACATCGCCATGGAAGATCATGATTTCCTTTCCGAGACTGACTCCGCTGTACTCCGCACACAGGCTGAATCCATTCTGGCAGCTCTGGGAATCGGTTCGGGTTCAGGGACAGATTGGAGTCAGAAGAATGCAGCAATGGAAAAACTGTCTTCACACAGAGAGGAACAGTTGGAGAGATCAGGTCATGGTATCTCTGAAGCTCAAGAACCGGCCAACAAGTCCAATCTCAAACAATTAACGGAAGGGATCTCCTATTGTGAGGATCAGCTATACTCATCAACTCTCTTCAAAAACGTCGAGAACAATATACGTTGTCCGACACCGGAGGGATATTCCGAATGCAACCAAAAGGACAAAGATGAGGGGCTTCATACTATTCTTCCTCGCTTGCACAGCAGTCAAACACCCAAGAAATATGACAGCACAAGGAATGAAAAACGGAAAACTGAAAGTAGAAGTCAAGCCAGAAGAAGTTTGGTGAGAAATCTTTCCCAAGCAATGATTAAGAAGAAGCAATGTTGCAAGAAAAATTGTTTCTCTAGAACTGACCATATATTCCTGCAGGTGAAGCTTCTCGTGTACTGCTCTGGGGAAGGGAAAATAGAAGAAAATATCTTCTGAGCCTGCTTGATCCAAGATCCAAATCTTTTCTTTTTTCCGGAATGAAAGTCTGCTACATGTTTCTTGAGTCTTCGTTTATGTTTTCTCGTCACTTACAGAGCTCAGTGAAGAAGTCGGCGGAGAACGGAACAAATATCTTTTCCACTGCAGTATCAAAGGAACCAGAATCACCACAAAGGGACGCTGTGGTATTCTTTCTTGATCGCTTCGCCGATTCAACAGCTGATAGAATGCCGGACACGAACGAAAGGCACCTCCCACTTTTCCAGAAGAAAGCTTTTTATGAGACGTTCTGCAAACAGTATTATGTTCTGTATGGAGATCGTGGAACACCATCTTTACCATACTTTTATTCCACCTGGAAGAAGTACTGCAGTGATATTAAAGTAAGAAGAATTCAGAGGTTTACAAAGTACACAGAGTGTGAGTATATCAGGGACTCCCTGGAGAAAATGGGAAGAGACCCAAGTCGCACATTTCCCCTCCTGGAAAGGAGACGTTTGCACATTGAGATGGTTGCAGAAGAGCGCAGGGAATATCAGAAGAAGTGCGAACAAGCTGCCTTATATCTATCAAGATTTACATCTCTCATCATTGACGGTGCCGATCAGTCTGGCTATGGCCTCCCTCATTTCTCTGTTACAACGAAAGCAACAGTTGGACATAGTCTGAAAGTTAAGCTGATAGGTGTCCTTGAACATGGAACTCGGAAACGGCTCTCTCTATACACAATGACAAGCGAACATGAGACTGGGGCAAATCACATAATTGAGGCTCTTCACAGAACTCTTGCGACCAAGGCAGCAAGCTCGAAACTCCAAGGGGTACTTTACTTACAAGTCGATAACTGCACACGTGAAAACAAGAACACTTTCCTCTTTTGTTATCTGGAGTGTTTAGTGGCATGGGGCGTTTTCCAGGAGATTTTCGTCTCATTTCTTCCTGTGGGACATACGCATGCAGACATAGATCAGGCTTTCAGTTGTACATCAAGGAGACTACACTCAAATGACGCTGCAACAATAGAGGACTTACACAAAGAACTGAGAAGTTCCTTCACAACCGAGCCGTTTGTTGTTCGAATGCTTCATGTCGTCAACTTTTCAGCCCTTTGTAAGCTGGAGAACTCTATTGGAAGGGTTGAACCATTCTCAAAATATAGATACTTCCGGTTCTATCGAGACGAAGATGCGGAAGAAGATTCCGATTTCTTCCAAACTGCTTGTGATGTTAAAATATTTTGTACTGATGAATGGGAAGCCCTACCAACTATCACTCCGAAACTCAGTGGGTTCACGCTTCGCCTGCCATCACTATTTTCAACTCCGTGCAACAGCGTCAGATCTCCACCAGACCGGAACAAAGTTTTGCAGAGGTTAAGGTCGGAAGAACCTAGAATCAATAGCCAAGAGAAAATGAGAGATCTGATGGAAATGGTAGATCAAGTTTACAGAGACAGGGACGAACCATTTCACTGGAATCTTCGGAATACTTTCGAACTCAATGGAATATACAAAAAAGAACTCTGTGCTGCCGAATTTGAGGATACAGATGAGTTACACAACCAGCATGAACCTCCATTATCAAACCTCCCATACTCCAGGAACAGGTTTGTTGCTGTTAATGGAGAAGGCTGTACTTACGGAATGCCGTTCTGGATCGGAAAAATTCTGGAATGTATACAAAACGGTAATGGAGTAACAGAAAAACTATATATTCGGTGGTATGAAGTTTACGACGAAGGAAACGCGTGGAGTGGAAAGTATCGCCCAGCTGTAATAGGCAAAGGAAAGAGTGCGAAGCCATGGAATGGAACCATATCTGTGGACACTGTTATAACTGAGTTTCCCTCTCTCACAAACAAGAAAATAAGAGCTGGAGTCGAAAAAGAAATAAGGTCGGGCCTTTCCTCTCTCCGTAAGGAATGGAGCGGACTGCACTAGTAAGTACGCCTTTGCATCTCACTGATTTCATCGTACTACGATTTAGATAGTCCATAACGGAGTCAATCATTATGGTAAATCATTTTCAAGGGAAGTCTGAATTTCAATCAATATTGAAATTAAGAAATTCTGTTTTCGAAAATAAATTCTGTTCACATCGAAATCTGTGTTATGCGGTCGTCCAGGCTCACGAATCGTGGCATACGTTCGGCCAACGTGGCCGCCTCCGAACGACCGGCACGGGCAACGCCGCCCCCTTCCGTAGCCTCGCGTGGCACGATCTCACGAGGATCCGGCGCACGCCTCGCTTCGTCTTGATGGCCACGACGGCCAGAACGTGACCCGCGAGGTCGGTTGCCGCCACCGAGGCCGCCAAAGTAGCCAGAACGATTGCCACGACGGCGTTAGGTTCGGGAAGCGTCCCGTGGTACGTACGCGCCGTCGCTGCGCACTTGTACGAATTCTTGGATATCCCCGGTTGCGTAATCCGGGCGCACCACACGATATTCCGGTCCCAACTCGAGGGCGCCGCGAGTCTCCGCCACAACGCTGGTGACGGAGACGAACATGTCAGAACCTTCCACCGGCATTGCACGAAGCAATTCGTAATCTGCCAGGTAGTCCAGCGTGGACTCCGGCAGTAGGCACGCGCGCCCTAATATACGACGTTCCACGAAAACCGAGCAAGCGAACATTGCCGCATGTTCAACGTCCACCGCCGTGAGGAAACATTCCTTCACCGCCGCAGGCGCGTCCTGCATGGCGCCGTTGAAATAGTGTACCACGCGAGGTAACAACGTAGAAGACCTGCGGGGATACGGATATGCGCCCACCACGTCAGGCATCATCGGGAAGAAATTCTCGCACGGAACACCTAACGAGGTAGACGCGTGCGACACGCGGAAGTCGTCCGCGTCGGCGTAACGGAGCGCGAAGTAATCGTCGTACGATACGACGCGGTTGGCTATCACGCTCAACGAAAGCGCGGTCTTCCACTCGGCACGTTGCCTCTCAGTGAGTGTCCGCGGACACACGTACACGGACGCCAATGCAGTGAACGGCGGTTCAGCGAGCGTCCCCTTCCATAGGTACGCGTCCATAAGGTCTACGTAGACCGCATCGTCGGCGTCACGCAACCACGAGCGGTCGCAACGAATTGACGCCGGGATCTGGTAACGAGCCGATCCCGCAGGCCCGTTGGGGAAACGACGCCCGGCACGACGCCCCCACGAGTCTTCGGCAACACGCATGTATTCGAGCACCGCGCGAGCGTCCAGACGATCTTTGGCCAGCGTGGCCACGTCCTCGTCCGATATGGCAGTCCGAGGCAGCACCGCCCACGCGTGGGTCAGGGAACTCGCGTCGAGCGCGACTCCATCACGAACGGAGGTTCCTACGGTTCCCGCGGGAACTTCCGACCCTGGCGAATCCCGACGGGGAGACTGGGGCGAACCCTCAAGACGAGGTTCTCCGGCGCGCGACGCTGCCTCAGCACGACGTAAACGTGCCGCCGCGGTCATCGCCGCCACCCCACGACCAGAGGGTACGACCTCCGGCACTATGGGTGACTCCGGACTGGAGACAGACGCCGCGGTGTCGCCATCAGCAGGGGCAACGGCCCCTGCAGCCTCGACAGGCGGAACGGGAGCCATCGGGCGCGACGATGGGGCAACGGCCTGCGGAGCAACGGCTTGAACCGCCCCAACGGACGGGGTGGGCGCGACAGACGCTTCCGTCGCTGGCGGCGCACCGACCCTGGCGAAGGACTCCCTCGCCAGGGTCGGTGCGCCGCGGAGTGTTGGCATCGGTGCTACGCTTCGTAACCATCGTGGTTACGCTGTACGCAATATTCACGACGAGTGCAACGAGCACGAAGACGAGAGCCACGCGGGCGAGACGAAACGAGAGAACGAGGAGAGCGGAAGCAGTCAGGAGTACCCAGCGGGGGAAAAGGGGGACGCGGAAAGGAAAGGCAACGGCCTGGGTGACGATGGTGAAAGGAAGGGCAAGCGACGACCGCTATTACGCCTAAGCCGCGGCTTAAATAACCTTCTGACGACCGTTGTCGTAATGCCCGCAGGCAGATTCACGAGATGGCCGTGGCCTGCGTGCATATCACGCTGATTCGAAACACACCCGCGTGGTGGAATTGGACACTGCGTTCGATTGCAGGAGACGCCTACGCGAGGCATTGTAGCACGATGCCAACGGACGGGCCCTGGTGATTACGAGGAGGCGGGAGCACACGCGCGCGCTCCGGCGCCGTGGCCAACCGATCGGCCAACCGGGCCGCGTTCGTTTAAGCGAGATTTTTCGGGACAATTGCCACGTCCGCAACTGTACCCGAACAGGTGCCAAACCCACGTGTCTCAGGCGTGTCCTGACGGGCCTTGCGTAGCCTGGACTTCCACGTAGGGAGTGGGGCTGTGTAGTGCACGTGGCCAATTCGAAAATGGCGAATATTTACGATTTCCGCGGAATTCGAATTTCGGCGGACACGACCGGCGACAGCAATGTACGAACATCTTGTAGTGCAATGGCTTGGTCGATTCGACAACGGGCAGCCTTGGCTGTAAGCCGAATCGGCGAGCCACCGCGAGGGGTTCGAGCCCTCCTGTCTCGGTAGTCAGGCTCGGGTTGAGTGTGGTAGAGCAAACGCGAATCGCCTGCCTTAGTGTGGGTTGTAATGCCACACAGACGACCCGTCTAGAATCCTGTGGTCACATGGTGAGTCATGGTGGTGCACCGAAAGGATGGTGGTTCACCAACCCTAATAGGGAAGAAGGGAGGACACCAGGCACAACAGGGATGAGTGCCTTGTATAAGAAGCAAAAAGGGAAGAAGAAGGGGGAACCCTGGAGAGTAGGTCGGCCGCTGGTACAGCGATACATACAGCGATACGCTGGTACAGCGGGAGAGGGGCAGTGGCTCAAGAGCCGGGCACCAGGCACCCGAAGATACCTGATCGAAGGGCACACGCACCACCGGTGACGCGTGGTATCAGGGAAAGGGAAGCTGATCCAGCAGAATAACCAGTCAAAGACTAAATCAGAGAGTGACCAGGGTCGGCGCGGTCCGCGCTATAGCCAAAGACGAAGCAGGCTCCTATGAGACTGCAAAACGATAGTTGGGAGCACATCAATAACCAAGTCCGATTGGTCGGCGGGGGGTTTGCTGAACCAGCACGACGGCCAGGACAGAAATCTGATACAGCGGGGAATTTGTTCCAGAAGCAGGCCAGACACTATAGCCAAAGTCGAAGCAGGCTGTAATGAGACTGCGAAACGCAAGTTGGGAGTGGCTCGCAACCATACCTCCGAGTGGGCACCAGGCGGCCGAAGACACCTGATTGAGGGGCACGCGCACCACCGGTGACGCGTGGTAGGGGCAATGCTGATACAGCGTCCCGACATTGAGAAGCTGAATCAGCGAAAAGGGACACCGGAAGAGTGCCAAGCACCATAGCCAAGGGAGAAGCACACTGAATCAGTAGGCAAAACGCACCCTGGGGGTAGATTGGACACCGAGCTTCCAGCTGGCTTTTACGATCAAAGGACATGGCAGTTCGCCTCTAGTTAAATACTAAATTATATGTGGCTTGTAGCCCTAAATGTCCTTGTGGTTGGTGCCCAATGAGTAGGCTAAATACTGATACAGTAAGGTGGTCGAAAAACCCTAAGTGACGGGTGCGCCGGCGGCGCTGGCACACTGTAAATACAGTGTAAATTGTTAGCTGTAGCGTACAATGCAGTGTATCACTGGTATCACGTGCCACGTTTTCAGTGATTGCACTGCTATTAGAATAGATAGTTCAAAATAGTTTCGAAATAAAAGAATTGGGTAAAGTGCCCAAAATTGGAGGTGAAACACCTAGCTGTAAGCGCTTCGCCAAGTGGCATTGAACTACACATCGCTGACGCATGCGCGCGCGCAACCGGCACACTTGTGCAGCGAACGAACTGGCGCACGTCCAACGGACCAACGGGTCCCCACGTGCGACCCACAAGGTCCTTTCCCATTCGGGGACGTTACGAGCAGTTTTTACACTGTAATGCGATGCCATCGTGGCTATATAGGTATTGGAATCGTGCCGGGAGGGAAAGGGGACAATTATCGATCGGGCAACGTGCTCTAGTCTACGACTGACTTCTACGTTTTACTTTTACGTTTATGCCTAACGAGGCTTCGTCTCCGTCTCCGTCAAGCTGCGTACTCCCTGCCCATTGCCACACGTGAGGCTGATCGCGTGTTGTGCCTATGGGTTTGGTTGAGAGCGCCTCCGGCAACGTGCCATCTCTTCTGTTGACGTAATCCTCGCGTGGATCGTTCGTCGTGACGCCCGTGTCTACCTGCTAACCTACTCTACCCTATCCTTTCTTTGGTACCAAAATACAGTCAAACACCAGCGGGTGGCACTGTTCGTTCGTTCTGTTTCGTTAAAGGACAGCGTGTCCGTAGCTCGTACCAGCTACTTCTACCGAACTACGTACCACACTGTACAGTTTTGAATTCCGTGTATCATGAAGCAGACTTTGGTTGCTTCGTTATCAATCATGGGGTATAAGGCGCGGAGCATTTTTAGGCGCATGTCTTTTTGTTTCTGGATCTAGTCGTATAATTCGTCTACGATGCGTAGGGTGATGGATCAGGCTTCTTCTTCGAGCGTGATGAGGTCTATCGTTGAGAGTTCTGTGACGGTGCTGCCGATTTTTTGAAGGATTGTTGGGAGCTGGAATGCTCCGGCTGAAAGAACGGATATGATTTGTTTGTGTAGGCTGGAGGGGATAATGAGGAAGAGGCGATCTTTCCCGCGTTTCTACGGGTAAAATGTAGAAGGGTCAGAGGGGGCTGCGATGAACGCGCTGGTGTAGTAGTCGAATGAGAGATCGGATGCGAGAACTTCGAGAGTTGGGTGCCATTGGGGAAAGTTGTCAAGTTCGAAAAGTGGGACGAGTGTATAATCCATTATGGGGAGAGGGAATACGTGAAAGTTAAGGGAAAGAGTGGTGAAGCAATCGTTGGCAGTGGGCGCTATCCGACCTAGAACCTGTTGGAAGAGAGACGCTTGGTTCGTTTACTCAGTTGTTGGATTACGATAGTTGTTTATATGTTACCTTATGTCTCAGGACCGTCGGCGGCCTTTCCGACAGCCTGTCTGTTATTATTATCCAGACACTAGACTTTATTCGCCAGAGGATATTACACATACTGATTTGGGCGTGACTGGGAGGTAGCGCGGGGCGAGTGGACAGGTGTTGTTAGAATTCAGTACGCACTTGAAACTCTGCTTCCAGTGTACTGGGATAGTGTACGAAATCCTGGGAAATATTTTGGTATGCAAACTTGGAATGTGCCAGCGAGCCGCCGCCGCCGCCGAAGAGGAACCAGGTTTTATCATACCGGCGACATTTAGAAACAGCTGGACATTCAAACTCCGGATCACACATAACACCGCCTCACAATTGTACCTCGCTCCCGCCTGCGCTGTGTGCATCACAGCGTCACGCCGCCTCCCAATTCCACACCGCCACGCAGTTGTACACTGCGCCCCGCCTGTCTATCTGAACCTGCCAAACACCAAGCGCACTCAGCCTGCAACACTGCTCATCCCTTGTGTCGCACCACACCTACCAACCACCTGCACCGACTGTGGTTCGCTCTGTGCTGACAAACTGCAAAGCGTAAACTGGCTGGAAACGTTCTTGGCCGCGTGTGTCGCCTTCCACCTGCACACTATCTAAGAATATTGGCTGTTTAATTGGGAGGTGTACTCAGTTGTTTTTTTGGTTATGGGTGAGTTGGCTAAAGCTTCGAACATAGGTACAAGCAATCCAGGCGAATGGAACTGGAAAATACTGTTTCGGACATACTTCCCATCGGACTTCCCCTTGGTTTGCGAAGTAAACTATTTGTTTACATATCTGTTTGAGGTTGAATCAAATGTTAGTGCATTTGTGGAACAAGTGTTTGAGGAAGAGGAATACGTCATAGATGAGAACGTGTTCAGTGCTGTTGCATCTCACATGTTTGGGAATGGTGAACAGCGTAGCTTACAATACTGCTGTGCCCTCTGCTTATCGCGATGCTCCAAGTGTCTGAAATTTAAAGGGATGTATACTTTTTACGTCCAGAACAAGTCTAGTTGCAGTTTAGTCTGCAATACATGCAGAAATGATATCTGCATTGACCAATCACCATCCAAAATTTATGCCAAGTATTACATAGATTTTGTGGATGCAAAAAGTTCATTTGTTAGGCGATCCCATGAGACCAATGCTGCAGCTGCAACTGCGATGAAGTTCTCGCTTGAGTGCAGGTATGAAAGCTGGATGATTGATATGCCCCCTGCAGCAGGAACATCATTGGATCGCTACGTTTTGGAGCGCCAGTTCTGCGATATGATTGGTGCTACTGAGAGTTACAGATATGCCAGAAACGGCGGATCAAAGTCGAACTCGCAGTTTATATGCTCCCAGAGATCACGGAAAAGGCCCCAGTCATCCAATAAACGGCAAAAAGAGTCTTCGAAGCAGTACAATTGCGGAGGCTCGATAAGTTTCTCATACTCTGGTAAAGCAAAACTGAGTATTACTATGAAACACGCGGTGATGCATGAAAGATGCGAGACAAAAATGGCGCTATCTGTACCTGCCATATCAAGAGTGTCACAACTTACGGAATCTGGACTTGCTCCGTTCCAGATATGCACTATCTTACGAAAAGAGTTCGCCACTCCATTCCAATACAATAACGTCTATTATTGCTGGCTGGAAAGCACTGGAAGCATGTTTAAACGTGGGAAAGATTCCAAACTTTCTGCCGATCAATTTCTGATCGACAGTAAGGAATTTCAAACGATTTGGGAACAGAAAGAACCTTACGGTACTGGTTTTCTAACAAATCTCGGCAAGCAACTGTCAGCAAAGGTACCTATCCGGGAGGTATTTATTGATTCAAATTATAAAACGAACAAAGAAAAGCTAGAATTGTTTGCTTTGATCGGTTCAGTAATGGGGACAGGGTTCCCGCTGGCATATATGTTACTGGAGAGCAGTTCAACAACTTTTTCAGATTGTCCAACGCGGCAGCAATCTATTTGTTTATTCCTTTCCTCTGTAAGAGCCTTTCTGCCATCTTTAAAACCCTCCTTTTTCTTCTCCGACAAAGACAAGGGGAAACTAAACGCCATTTACACATCTTTCAAGATGAACGCATCTATCTGCCTTTGGCACATGAAGCGGGCGATAAAACGGAAGCTAAAGCAGCTCCAATCTACAGGAACTTTGAATTATGATCCCGATCGCGAGAATGCGATACTGTCAGTTATCGATCGGCACTATCACATGCACCCATTTTTCATGCCAAGCCTGAAGTTTGATACCATGCAAAAAATAGCAATTGAAGAGCTTTTTGGTTTGTTGAAACTACCAGCAGAGAAGAGCATACTAGACTATCTCTATGAGCATTGGTACAGTGGAAAGACTTTTTTCCTTTGGGGACGGCGTACTGAGGGAGAAATTGCTCTGTGTAAGACTACAATGAAAGTGGAAGCTCATTGGTCCATGCTGAAACGACTATATTTACTGCCGTATAATAGGCCCAGAGTAGACTTGCTATTGTATGTACTCGAAAATCAGATCATGCCGAAGTTTACCATGGAATATGTGTTACTCAAATCGGGGTCGAAGAAGCCAAATTGGTGGAAAAGCTTTTCTGCAGAATGGAGGCAGTTGCAGTCCCGTACGAGCTCTGGAGCTTACGTTGCAAGATCAGGAGACTGGCTGTGCACATGTCAGTACTTCATTCGAAGCTCGAACTTCGTTTGCAAGCATGTAATTGCCGGGAAGCCTCTTCCGGCATATCGAGATATTATCCGCCGAAGGTCACCACCCTTCATTTCTATCCAGCGCATAGAAGGGCAACTGATTGCCAATTATGACTGTTTTTTAGTCCTAATTCATTGATACTGGGGCAGCAAGACTATTCATCATTGCATAATGGCGATGCACACATCTCAGAGTGTGATTTTGATGCTCCGACACAGATTCAATCTGCTATGGTTAGATCAGACCAACTGATGGCACGTGTTGATGAAATTACCAAATTTTTGAGTGAACATGCCACAGAGCTTTCGAAATACGAAAACGGTTTACCACAACTCGATTACCTTGTGAACAATATACTGCAACGTGTCCAGCGATACAAAACTTCAGTGCTAGAAGCCACTTCACAGCGGACCATTCAGCGAACCTGGGCAAACCCAGACGTACTTTTCCTCCCATGAAATAAATCAAGAATATTAAGTCCATCCCGATTTAATCATCAGCCCAAAACCATTGCCTGTTTGTCCCTAAGTGCCCTTCTCGCGGGTGAAGAACTTTCCCGTCCGATATACGCGGCCAGGAACGTTTCCAGCCAGTTTACGCTTTGCAGTTTGTCAGCACAGAGCGAACCACAGTCGGTGCAGGTGGTTGGTAGGTGTGGTGCGACACAAGGGATGAGCAGTGTTGCAGGCTGAGTGCGCTTGGTGTTTGGCAGGTTCAGATAGACAGGCGGGGCGCAGCGTACAACTGCGTGGCGGTGTGGAATTGGGAGGCGGCGTGACGCTGTGATGCACACAGTGCAGGCGGGGGCGAGGTAAAGCTGCGAGGCTGTGTGCAAGTGAGAGGCGGTGTGAAGCTGTGATGTACAGGGCGGGGGCGAGGTACAGCTGCGAGGCGGCGTGCGTGTGCAAGTGGGAGGCGGCGTGAATCTGTTAAGCACACAGTGCAGGCGGCGGCGAGGTATAGCTGCGAGGCTGTGTGCAAGTGGGAGGCGGTGTGAAGCTTCGGTGCACACAGCGCAGGCGGCGGCGAGTTACAACTGTGAGGCGTCTTGAAGCTGTGATGTACAGGGCGGGGGCGAGGTACAGCTGCGAGGCGGCGTGCGTATGCAAGTGGGAGGCGGCGTGATGCTGTGATGCACACAGCGCAGGCGGGAGCCAGGTACAATTGTGAGGCGGTGTTATGTGTGATCCGGAGTTTGAATGTCCAGCTGTTTCTAAATGTCGCCGGTATGATAAAACCTGGTTCCTCTTCGGCGGCGGCGGCGGCTCGCTGGCACATTCCAAGTTTGCATACCAAAATATTTCCCAGGATTTCGTACACTATCCCAGTACACTGGAAGCAGAGTTTCAAGTGCGTACTGAATTCTAACAACACCTGTCCACTCGCCCCGCGCTACCTCCCAGTCACGCCCAAATCAGTATGTGTAATATCCTCTGGCGAATAAAGTCTAGTTATCCAGACAGACATGAAGGAAAGCGGATATCAAGGAGCGAAAGAGAGGCATATTTTCATTAGGGCATTTCTAGGATTTTTTTAAAAATTCCACTGTTTCTGGATGCTCTCGTCAACTGTGACGACATTTTCATGTTTTACTTCGAAGCAGCACGTCTCCAAATATGCTCTTCTAGTCCATTTCCAGTAAGAAAATTACTAATGAGGGGGATTAGCTCTCCGCTCTTCTCGCAAATCTAGATTGTAGGATCAGTGTCGTTCCAAACAGGCGGAGTTGCCGATATCACGTTTCAACTACCATCGTCACGCCGATTGCATCATTCTCGCAATCACGCTGAATCGTATCGTATTCCGGTGGCAACATGCTTCCAAAGATAGCACGTGTACACGTTGTTACGGCAGCAGTGAAAATCTATTTTTGCACAGTTTTTGAGTTTAACAAAGGGAAAAGATCAGGCCAATAAAGAAGCGGCACTTGTCGGTCAAGTAGTTTTGGATTGCCAACGAGCCAAGTCCAAGATAACATCACTGATCGACTAGGAAGTCCATCCCTACCTGGCCGTCTGCCGACCGTTTTCTTGTACAGAATTTGTCCCTCTTCCTCAAACCAACTTGCTTGTTCAACTTTCTCATCACAACAGTCATTCGTGATGTCAGCATTGCTGTCTCCTGCCAAGCCAGTCCGCACTCGATTTAAAGTTCCAGGCGAAGGCGCCTATGAACTATACGCTGACTTTGCTCCTCCCAATCCTTCCCGCATTTTTTCCGCCGCCTCGACAACTTCTTTATCCTCAGGCGCCCCTTCTTCTTCCAATGCACCTGCTGCCAACCCCGCCCCATCATCTGCCGCGTCCACCTCCCATCGAACCGCCTCCAACGCACCCTCCTCATCAGCCCCAAACCCCTCCCCATTTGCCGGCGGCCCGCTCGGGTTGCCCAAAGTTACCAAGATCTCCTTCGTACAAGACGCTTCTCTTGATCAAGCTTCTCGACCAAATCAAGCTGCTTCCGCTCTGCCCATTGAATATTCATCCGTTGAGCAGGATATCAGTTTCTCAAACTCAATTAACGGCCATGCAACCGCTTCCCAACCGCCCCAATTATCATCAAATACGCCACCATTGTCGTCAACCGCTTCCAGTTCAATTTTTAGTTTCAGAAAACTAACAGGTCTTGGCTCAACTATTTCGTCAAAGTTCAGCTCGTCCACTGATTCACCAAGTGAAGAACCTCAGAATACTCCGCCAAATTCTGCTGCAGGACCAATCGCCCCGCGAACCGACCATGACGGTACAATTCCTCGTGCACCTCCACGCGTTGCAATTCCTGTGGGTAACAAACCAAGTCCACCGCGCAGTCGTGACATAGCGTATGCACCTTCTCAACCGACCATCACAGAAACGGAGGCACTCTTGTCTTCTTTGGATATACACCCAACGGGAGAAGCAAATGTGGAGAAACCATATGGCGTGCTCGCGTACAACGCTGCCGATAGCATCATTTTAATGGATATGGCAACGCATACCGACTCTCCAAATGGAAGTCATGCTGAGGTCTCGTTAACGTTGCACAGTAGGTCGCCTCCAACTGCTCATGCTCTGCATAGTACGCCCGAATCATTGAAACTACTTGTGGGCTGTGTGAACGGCGAAGTAATTTACTATCCAGATATTCAAGCGGCTACTGCCGCAACGCTAGCCGCTGATATGGGCAAGAAGTCGAGGACGGTTTCTGCAGTTGCATCTCTAGCCAGCGTAGCAGTGGCTTCAGTCATGAGCGGCTCTTCGTGCACAACAACCCCTCAACATTTTATTTTCAACAAAGATGGCACCATGAATTCCAGTCGGATTGTATCTTTGAGATGGGTGCCTAACTCTGCGTTTCGCTTCGTCTCAGTTCACGCGGATGGGATGATGATCGTTTACGATACACGTTTCAAGCCTAGCTCGGGTTCCTTACGCGGCGCAGTAAGCAGCGCTTCATCTTCAGTAATTGCGCACGACAACAGCAATGAAGCATCGGCCTCTGGTAGTCTCTATGGAGGCAGCACACCATCTGTGACTGGCAGGGCTTCACCTCGTGGAACGGGTGATCGCTTAAACGGGGACAAATCCCGAGAACGAACGGATTCGCAGAAAGAACGTGAGCGAGAAAAGAGCGGTCTTAGCACTGGTAGCGGCGATAAGGCAACTGCGCCTACTGTTGGTCGAAGAAATGGTAGTGCTTCTACTTCAGGAAGCGTCCTGACACAGCACGAAATACTTGTGAACAAAGCAGTGAAAGGGAAGCGAAATAACCCAGTTGCATTTTGGCAAGTTGCGCGGTCTGCCATAACTTCATGCGAATTTTCGCCGGCGTCAAGTGATTCCACCCTATTGGCAATGACGGGTCGCGATGGATATTTGCGGATTCTGGACTATACGAAAGAGATTGCGCTAATGGTGTTTCGCAGTTACTTTGGAGGATTTCTATGTGTATCATGGAGCCCTGATGGCAAGTATGTCGCGACTGGTGGTGAAGATGATCTTGTGTCAATCTGGTGTCCAGCTGAGCATAGATTGGTAGCACGCCTAGAGGGCCACACATCGTGGGTAAGTGCGGTTGCATGGGATGGGTATCTAGGGGTGAAAAGAAGATATAGGGTTGGCAGTGCTGGACAAGACGCGAAACTGTTATTGTGGGACTTTGCACTAGATATGCTGCATCATCGTTCATCCCAGTCGCGATTGAGTTCAGGAGTGGTGAGACTACGCAGTTACGCTCGGGAATCGAATTCGAATGCGACAACAGGGAATACGATTAGTAGCAGTGGCACGGGGGTGGGAAACGGAATAACGGGTGCGGTACAAGGCGCAGAAAGGAGGGCAAGCAAGCTGTCACGTTTACGAGGCCATGGCTCTACAGCGGTACAATCCGAGACGGAAAGCAATGCGAACTATGCAACGGCGACAAGCTCCTCTGCGCCGATTCCTGCTCTTGGGCGAGCGGAAGTCCCAATTGTGGAACCAGTGATGTCGCATGTTGCACATGGAGAGCCATTGACTGACGTGTGGTTCCAGGAAAACGGAGTGTTTACTGCTGACTGCGTCGGAACGGTGAAGATGTGGTCGCGACCGCCACATCACTCTGTGCCCGAATTGAATCTATCGCCAAAAGTGGGATCTGGACATGTTGCATCTGGACGTCGAGCTGCTGGTGATCTTCTTGATTAGAACAGTTGTCTGTATATTAGCACTTTTGTAAAGAGAAGAGTAGCTCAAGCGCTCTTGTACAAACTTTATTACCAGAGAAAAATAATTTTCAATTTTATGTAATACCGTGTCGTGCGTTGGATGAGCGAGTATCCACGCTGGACTTTTAATTCGCCCACCCTTTATAAGTCAGCAGACTGATGCGCTCTGCCGCTCCGCCTTCCCGTTCAAGTCATCTGAAATATGTCGAAGAAAATCAACGCCAAGCCGCCGAAGGGCACACGAGACATTGATCCACAGGCAATGGCCGTGCGTGAGAAGGCCTTCTCTCTAATATCATCTGTGTTCCGATCGCATGGAGCTGTCGCGATTGACACCCCAGTGTTCGAACTCCGCGAAGTGCTCCAGAACAAGTATGGAGAAGATTCTAAGCTCATCTACGATCTATCCGACGACATGTCCTCTGAAACTGGGGAAAAGCTGTCACTGCGATACGATCTTTCAGTCCCATTCGCTCGTTACATTGCTTCGAATAACATCCGCGCAATTAAGCGCTACCACATCGGAAAAGTCTATCGTCGCGATCGCCCGGCAATGGACCGTGGCCGTTTCCGCGAGTTTTATCAGTGTGATTTCGATATCGCAGGCCAGTATCCTTCCATGGTTCCAGATGCAGAGGTTCTCGTCGTTATGATGCAAATGTTTGATTCACTCGCTAGCCAGAGTGAGTTTCACAAAAAGTATATTGCAAACTACAAGATCAAGGTCAGTAATCGCATGATACTGGATGCTATATTTCGAGTGTGCGGCGTGCCGGATGACATGTTGAGGACAATCTGTTCGGCAGTGGACAAACTTGATAAGGAGACGTGGGAGAATGTGCGGAAGGAAATGGTGGAAGAGAAGGGCCTTGGCGGGGAAGCGGCAGATAAGATTGGCGAATTTGTCAAACTGAACGGTGACCCCTATGAGATTCTGGCCAAATTACGGGAGAACGACGCTTTAGCGGAAGTTTGCGGCGGTGCACTGGACGACATGGAGCGCTTGTTCACGCTGGTGGACTGCATGAGAGAGGGTGAGGCGCAGCGACTGTCATTTGATCTATCTCTGGCGCGTGGGTTGGACTACTATACGGGACTGATCTTCGAGGCGGTGCTGGTGGATAAGTCGGTCAATTTGGGGTCTATAGGCGCGGGCGGTCGCTATGATAATCTGGTCGGTATGTTCCGAAAGTCGAGCATTCCATGCGTGGGATGCTCGTTGGGAATTGAGCGAATTATGAATATCATGGTCAAGGCGGCGGCTGAGGAGGCGGCGGCAGCATCGGCCGATGGGAAGGGCAAGGTGCGCGCGACGAATACGCAGGTTGTTGTGGCTACAATTGGTAAGGGAACAATGACGGAAAGGCTGAGGTTGTGTGCAGAGTTGTGGCGATGTGGTCTTTCGGCTGAGTTTTGTTACAATGAGAATTGGAATCTGGGCAAACAGGTGACATATGCTGTCACGGAGGGGATTCCGATTGTAGCCGTGCTCGGCGAGGATGAAATCGCAGCGGGCGTTGTGAAGATTAAGACGCTGGCTAGTAGCGTGGAGAAAAGTGTTCTGAGGAGTCAAGTAGCAGATGCGATTCGGAACGAGTTGAGTCTGCAAAACGTGTAGTTGAGTGATTTTAAAATTTGTGTACTCTGCTGAGAACGTAAATTGTTTGGCTGTGGTGGAAGGTCAGCAGCAGCCAATTATACGCGTCCATGCCGAGATCATCATCTCTACTAGTCCACCCGTGTTTCCCAACTCACTGTTCCTCCTGCGCACCCAGTCCGCACACCCACACTCCCTCATGTCCGATGTCTTGATATCCACGACACGCCATCCGTCAGGCATACGCACGGCATGGGCGACGCCTCTGCGCCATGTATCACTGTCAACTTCAACCTTTGTTCGCACCATCTGCCCTTCCGCCAAGCCGTCCAATCTCATTCTTTCCCATTCCTCGATAACTTTTCGTTTGCCGATTTCAGCCACAGTCGCCCAATTCCCCAACGAACCAACCGAGCCGCGTGAAAATGACTTTGAGCAGTCCCAGCAACAGCAGCCCAACGTCGTTGTATCCCCGGCCATTGCCCAGTCGTCGCTACAGGGTCTTGTGCAATACTATGCGCAATTATGTAAACAATATCCCTTCATGTTGCGTCGTCTCGTTGCCGCTGTTCTCTGTATTCTCTCTTCAAAAGTAATTGGACTCGCTGTCCCCTTTCTCTTCAAAAAGATGGTAGACGTCCTCATGCAACAAGCCGCAGCTCTCAATGCAGGCCAATTGCAGCGCACCTCTCTCGCAGCCAAGAAAGCAACGCGCTTTGTGTTCTCCATAATCTTCCTCCACGCCCTTGCAAAAGTTCTCGCATCTGCCGCACATGAGTTGCGAAACGGTATCTTTTCCAAAGGTGGCCAGCGAATTGGCCGTAGCATTACCGCTGCTTCGTTTTCCCATATTCATTCACTTGAGCAGGCATTTCACAATTCGACTCAAACCGGCGCACTTACCCGCGTTGTAGATAGGGGTACACGCAGTATAATGACCCTCTTTCGTAGTTTGCTCTTCGCTTTTCTGCCGACTCTGTTTGAGCTCTTCCTGGTCTGCGTCGTTCTCTTCAGAAACTTTTCGCCACTCTATGTTGCAGTCACAGTGACCACATTTGTATGCTTCCTCGCGTGGACGTTTTACATCAATGATGAACTTGGACGGGTACGAGCGGAATTGAATCAATGTGAAAATGAAGCGTCTGCCAAACTGACTGATTCGCTCATGAACATTGAGGCTGTCAAGGCGTTTGACAATGCAGATCTAGAATCCTCACGATACGATCGCTCCCTAGCGAAATACGAACATACCGCAATCAGAAATGAATGGTTGTACGCTTTCCTCAACATTGGACAGGGTGTCATCTTCACCACCGGTTTGACAAGCGTGTTTTGTCTGGCAGCAAATGGCGTCATGTCTGGCAGATTGACGGTTGGTTCTGTTGTCATGTTGGCGACAATGCTTCAACAGCTATGGGTGCCACTCAACTTTTTGGGCTGGCAATATCGCGAGGTCAAGCAAAGTCTCATTGACATGTCCAACCTGTTTGAAATTCTGCAGCGGCAGTCAAAAATCCAGGATATGCAAGGTGCCACAGATCTCAAAGTAACGGGTGGTGAAATAAGCTTTGAGAATGTGTCGTTCACATATCCAGAAGCTGAAGAATCGTCGTTGTTGACGAATAGGAGTTTCTCTAAATCTTCCACAGCTTCAGGCGGCAAAAATAAAAACGGGGTACCGAAGCGCCAGCAGGCTATAAGCAATCTGTCTTTCACAGTGCCGGCAGGTAAATCGGTCGCGCTTGTAGGTTCGTCGGGTTCTGGAAAGTCGACGACCATACGATTGTTGTATCGGTTATACGACATTTCCGGAGGTCGTATCCTGGTTGATGGGCAGGATATTTCCAAAGCAACGCTTTCATCTCTTCGTAAAGCAATGAGCATCGTCCCACAGGTAAGTTTGAGATGTTTGATGATGAAGGGAATTGTGTGATGCAATGGGCTCTAACTTTTTGTGCATATTACATGCTCTCTAGGACACTGCACTTTTCAACGGTACGTAGAGAGCTCAAGATGCTCTGTCGTCAACAGCAATTGAGGACAGCAGTTACTAACCTTTGTTATGCGACGGTTGAATGGCACATGGCGGTGAAAATTCAGATACGATTGCGTATAATATTCGATATGGAAAGCCGGATGCCACAGATAGCGAAGTAGTGGAAGCCGCAAAGGCTGCTTCAATCCACGACGTGATCATGCGGACGCCAAACGGATACGAGACTCTGGTTGGAGAGAGAGGGGTGCGATTATCCGGAGGCGAAAGGCAGCGACTTTCAGTAGCGCGAGCATTTCTGAAGGGGAGCCGGATTATTCTTGAAGACGAGAGTACAAGCGCACTAGGTAAGGTTTTGCATTGCAGTGTGTTGTGATTTGAACGATTTTGTGTAACACGATTGGACTAACGGAACGTATGTGCAATGGTAGACACTTTGACTGAAATGGAAGTTTCGAAATCGCTGGATAAACTGGGAGCGAATCGAACACGAATCATTGTGGCGCATAGACTGAGCACGATCATGAATGTGGACCACATTATCGTGATGCAAAACGGGCGAAAGGTTGAAGAGGGGAGTCATTCTGAGCTTTTGAAGCTTGCGAACGGAGTGTTCAAGGACATGTGGGAAAGACAACAGAAGCAAGAAGAGCAAGAGAGCAATGTGGAGGCGGAGCTGTGGCGGAGCGCGAGTGAAGCAGTTCGAAATGATTAGAGTTTACAGCAATGATACCTTTGATTAAATTTATTTTTTCTCTTTCATTGATCACGCTGGAAGGTCGTCATTCCATTTCAACCCGCTTCTCGTTCCTCAACTTGTTCATCACCCCACCTCAACTATCAACCATGGAATCCATCATAGCACTAGAGGGGGACGGCTACGTGCTTATCGCAGCAGATGTGGCTAGTGCGCGATCCGTCGTCGTCATGAAGGACGACATGGACAAGATCCGTCCACTCGATGATTACAAGCTGTTTGCAGCCGCAGGCATTCCAGGTGATGTATCCAAATTTTCAGAACATGTGCAGAAGGACGTTCGTCTCTACACATTGCGTTCCGGCATTACGATGTCAACAGCGGCTGTAGCAAACTACACGCGCGGTGAACTTGCCAAGTTTCTAAGGTCAGTTGCTCCATATTGGCGCGCCAATTGCTGTCCATGCGCGTCTCGACATTGGATCTAACTGCTTTTCGTTGTTTCGTGTAGAAAATCGCCGTATCAATGCAACATTCTTCTGGGCGGATATGATGCGCCGCCGAACGGCGAGGGCCCCTCCCTGTTCTCCTGCGACTATCTCGGCACTTTGCACAAGCTCACGTTTGCGGCAGAGGGCTATGCGCAGTACTTTGTGTTGTCGACTTTGGACAGATATTGGAAGAAGAACCTTTCATTAGAAGACGGTCTCGACGTTATTCGCAAGTGCATCGCCGAAGTACAAAAGCGTCTGGTGATCAGTCAACCGCGCTTTTCTATCAAGATGGTGTCCAAGGATGGTATCAAGGTGATTGATGCCGCTGATCTGACAACGCCTGGTGTCAAATCTTCGGACGAAAAAATGAGCACGGAAGCTGCACCTGTATCCGCCTAGTACGTTGTTCATGATGTAAAAAGAAACGATTCCACGTCACATACTTGACCTTGGCGCAAGTTTTACTTAACAAATATACAAATAGGGTATGGCATGCTGCCAACTCACAGCCATCAGCTCACGGAAAGCACTAGTAGTACATGGCAATTGAAAACCGGCAATAGATGTGAATATTCAGTAAGCGTCAGTCGCTCTCTTTCAAAATATAATCGCTTGCTTGCTTGCTATTATGTCGAATGTCTGTATCGCCGCGAATAATCGCTGCTATCCAACATTCCCTCCCCACCGAATATGAACCCAGCTTCAAATCGCCCGCGAAAGCGCTCTGCCCACGCTGCAAGTCCCGTTCTTGTCAGTAGCGATCTTAAAATAAGATATGGCCTTCGTGACCACCATGAACTTCTCAAGCCTTCGCCACGGATTCGCGCCGATTTCCTGCAGCGCGGACATGTCGCATTCGTCAATAGCCATTGATCCAGACAGCATGAGTGGTAGGAATGGCCGCACGCTAGACGACGCAACAATTCGCCCTCCTCAAAGCTGCACAGACAAACCGAACAGCACACATCACCCGTGGCACCCAATGCAGCCGTTTCAACCTTTGTGAAGACAAATGCGGGAAACATTGCGTTCACTTCCGCCTCTGACAGCTTGTCGCGACGCGTAAAAGTGCCAGAGATCTCATCCGGCGAGTATCCGTGAATTACCTCGAAGATGTGCTGACGGAACACGGAGGCCCACACGCTGACACAAACAATCATAGTGAGGAGTGTGAATGAGCCGAGCAAGAGGGGCACGATGAAAAAGCGCCAATTGAGTTGCCATGTGACCTGAATGCTTTCCGTGGGGCACTTTTCAACGACCTGCGACGAGTCGGAGGACGATTGGAATGTGCGTCTGCGATTGCTGAAACAGGGATACGCTTCGAGGCGGACCAGAACTGGGTGATGTCCAGGCAGGAGGCGAGCGAAATCAGGATGGCGATGTAGAGACCATGGATAGGGTGGACGCGGATGATTGTAAACAGCGATGTACAAGGTATCGCCTTGGCGTAAATTGGAGCGGACGATGCGTTGTAATGGTGGAGCCGACGAAAGGTGGGCACTGGGATCAGTAAAGCGGATGTCATAGATTGTAGGCAGAGGGGGACCTTGACGGAGTGCGTTTCCACCATTTTCGTAGGGCAATTTGACAAAGAGAATTGGTTGGGCAAACGATGCGAGTGGCGACGAGAGATAGAACTGCATGTTGACAGCGATATTTCCTGAGCGCGGCACGATATATTTAAAGTACTGCATGTGCTCTGATTGGACTTGGAACGAGGTAGAGGAAAGCGGATGAACGCGATGTTCGCAGTACCTGCCAGCATACGGCTCGTCGCAGACGCAGGCAGCGCGACGACAGTGGCCGTGAGCGGAACAGACGTGTGTGGAGCGGCCCCGGGGGCAGAGTGTTTCGCCCGAGGTGGCATTGGGATGGATGGATGGTGGCTCGAGGGTGACACGGAAGGTGGCGTTCATGGGATTGGCGTGTGTCTCATTGGAATTGAAGAGGCGAATTTTCCACAGGGATGTGGTGACATTGCGGAGCAGGATGTACTGGTAGGGGCGTGCGGTCGCGAGGGCTTCGCGGTCGACGATGACGGGGGCGTGTTGCTGCTGACGGACGGCGGGGATGCGGGGCGTATTGGGGGGACGCTGGAGGAATTGGCGGAGCCAGCGCTGGCGGGGGCGGGGGCGGAGATTGCGCTGCGGGGAGACGACGGGCTTGGCGTTGTAGGAGGCGAGTAGAATCGGGGTCGGACGCTGCTCGCTGTAGAGATGGCCGTCGTACCAGGCTTCGACGAGCAGGGCGCAGGGCGTCGCGGGGGTGCAGAGGGCGGGGTCGGGGGCGATGGCGGCGTAGAGGGAGGCGGCGGGGCGGAGGAGGAGGGAGGGATAGGTTATTGTGGCGGCGGAGGTGGAGAGAGAGATTTGGTGCAGGTCGATGTCGTGGGAGGTTGGGGAGCGGAGACGGGAGTGCAAATGGGCGGCGGTGGGATGCACGAGGAGGAGGAGGGATAGACAGGTGGTTAGCGGACAAGTTGGATGCATGTCTGATGGGATGGACAAGGTGAAGAGAGGGAGAGCATGAAGAGTTTTATGTCATGGCGCAGCGTTGCACTGCGCTGAGGTCGCTCGAGTTGCACAGCACTGAAATGATCTAATACGCGCATTGCTGTAAGCTGACTTGGACTTGTGCCGCCTTGCGTCACGCGCAAAATATATCTACTGTACTGTGGCGCGTTTTCTTCCGCGACCGCCACCTCTTGTGCTTCCGCTTCCGCGTCCTCGCCCGCGTCCACGTCCCGTCCCACTTGTCGCCGTCTTCTTCTTCTTCGGTCCGCGCTTGGCCACGCCAAATTCTTTTCGCACCTTCTCGTCGTCCTCCGAATCCGACATCGCCTCTTCCTCCTCCGCCGGGTCCTCGTCCACGACCGCAACATCGCCCCCATCCCCGCCCTTGCTGATCATGTCGTCCACCTGCTTCACACCCACTCGCTTGCCCGTTACCGTGGACCGCTGGTGTGTCGCCGCGTTGTACGCCTTTGTAAATCCAGATTTCACCCCACTCGCAATGTTCTCCAGCGGCGATCGCCCCTTGGCGTACACACCCGCATCCAGAATTTCTATCCAGTCCGGATCTCGTTCCATGTAGTACGCATCCAATCGCTCAATCACTCCATCATACCCAGCCGCCCCCTCGCGAATCAGAGGCGTCGCTAGACAAGTCGTCAACGCTGGTATATAATCTAGCCGGAACGCCCGATTGCTTCCCGAACTCGTCTTCACCACTTTCACTTTCATTTCAAGCCCTTGAATAATCCGCTTCCACTTGTTGCCCTTCGAAATGTTGCCCAGGAATGACGGAAAGCCCAACTGCGCCGTCAACCCTCCCCCCATGATCGCTCCCGGCCGAATCGCAGACAGTATCGATCCAGTAGGCATTAGATCCCAACGTTGCTCCCTTCGAACCAACGTGTTGCACAGGTCCCCCTCACTAATGCTTTCCGCTGCATCAGCCAGTGCATCCAAAGACTCTGTTGCCGCTCTCGTAGAGACATAGTTCTCCATGATGAAAAGTGGCACCAGGTCCGAATCGGCAAAGTAGTTCTCCGTACGTGCCGCGAGTGAGTTGACCGATCCGTCTGCACCTGGCGAAAAGAATGACTTTGCCAGTTCAAACACACTGCGTTGAATCACCGTCTTTCCCTCCACCTCTAGCCGCGATTTCACCTGGCCATATGTCAGTCGCGCAGACGTGCATCGCCATGTCTGCAGCATATTAATCATCTGTCTAATATCCCCATTACACCCTTCTGCCAACCTTTGAATTGTCTGCTCATCGACCTGATGGAAGCCCTCACGTCGCACAATTTCCATCAGTCGTTTCGTCACCTGTGTAACTGTCGGCTTTCGGAATCGAAGTTTGAAGCAATTTGACGCCAGAGAGCGCATGTTACTCGACGAGTCATCATTCGCAATACAAATAATCGGCACCTTTGACGTCTTGATCATTTTCAACAGTTCTTGACTACCGCCACGATCTCCACCGCTCATGCCGTCGACCTCATCCATGATCAAAACTTGACCCTCAGGGTAAGACCTTGGCTCAACAGCGACAGCCTTTCCAGACTTGCCGCTGCCTTGATTGAGTTCTGCCTTGGTCTTGATTTTCAAGTATTTGGACATGGTGTTTGCAACCATAACCGTATCAGCCAAGAGCTGCACTCCTCCCTTGTTGCGAACATCGGAAGCATTAAACTCGTGCGGTTCAAATCCGAGCTCGCGACAAATTATATGCGCTGCAGTTGTTTTGCCAATACCAGGCTGACCTACAAGCAGCGCTGCTGCGTAGCCACGCTCGCCACGATCTTTCTGCTTCTTAGAATGCCCGCCACCATGCAGAAACGAGTCCTTCCATGATGAAAGCCACTCTCTCAGATCATTGAGCGCCTTATTATTTGCAACTAGCTCTGCAGAGTGAGTTGGTTTATACTTGTCAACCCAGAGACTTGCAGCAGCCGGACGAGCACTCGACGCCACAGCCTGAGAGGCACCTTTCTTGTCACCTGCCTTCTGCTGGACCACTTCCTCCTTCACCTTTTTCACATCTTCCATGGGCTCCGGTTCCGGCTCCGGCTCTGACTTCTCCTCGGCCTTGGCAGCAGTATTCGTAGAATTAATCATGCGAAACAGCTCATCCTCATCAATCATCTTGGCGCCATTGGCCTTCAACTTGGACATCTTGGACTCGCCAGGCTCAATGCCCACAATACCATGGGTGACCTTTTTCGAAACACCACCGACAACACGAGCGCCATACTCTTTGCACAAATCGGCGCACTCCTCTCGGAGCAGCGAATCGAGGATGCCAGTGATGACAAACACCTTTCCAGCGAGACAATTGCGTGCGCCGACTGGGAGCGGCTTATTTCCGCGATTGGGCGGATCGTCCGATCTGGGGACCCATTTTTTCTTCTTTGCAGGCGGCTCGGCTTCGTCTGGGGGCACGTCAGATCCGCCGAAACCGCCGGCAGGATCGCCGCGCTCTGACTGGGACGGCTTTTTGGCGGGCGGACGACCGCGCTTCTTGGTGGCAGGTTTGGGCTGCTCGGCGGGTTTGGACGCCGGCGATGGCTTGGTGGCGCGCCGCTTGCGCACTGGCTGGAAGTCGTCTTCTTCTTCGTCGTCGTCTTCAGGGACTGGCACTACTGGAGCTTTTTTGCGGCGCGGGGAGCTTCGAGTCGGTTTGGACGGGGCGGAGGAAGAGGCTGCTGGACGATTGGATAGGGATGTTTTGTTCTCGCTGTTCTTGGCTGGTTTTTTCAGGAATTTGCGGATGTCCATTGTGGGCGATGGCGGTCGACAGAGGACTGAGATGGACGGGAATGAAGTGGGGGTGCGATGATGATGCGTTGTTTATTGAGAACTAAGTTGAGCTGAGTGGCGCGTGGATCATGGAGGTCGAACGGCGCTGGATAGATGCGTGCACCAGTTGTGTACAGGTTCAGTTTAGTCGGTTTTTGGCGGGAATTGAGTGGGAAATTTTGAAAGATGTGTGAAATATTTTTCGTTTTTGTAAATTTGGATTGGCTGTTCTTTTGCGACACTTGGCAGGAACTGGGGAGGCAGCCGAACGACACGTGCGGGCCAGATGTGCGCATTTGTTGGATATCACTGTTTCGTCGCGATATGGACGGCGACATTTGACAGTTCCACATGTTAGCATGCAGGGAAAGTCGAGGATGTGCTGGAGGATGAGCGACGGTTATGTTTTAATTGTGGTTGCAGTGCGCGAAGGCAGTGCAGCATGCGAAGAGGCGGATGCAAGTCGACGATAGACACGGCTTGGAAAGGCGGCGATGCGGGAATGGTGCGGGAATGTTGTTTCACAGATATGCAAAGTGTGGATGCGACGAATCAGTAACCGCCACCGGAGGCTACAAACGGCCTGTGACGGCGTCACGACGCGGTGGAATGGCTCGCAGCGTATAGGGCGTTACGAGCGGCCGTTACACAATATCTCCGATATGATTGGATAAAATATCATTCATGACAAGTGATCGGATGCGTCGTGCAGGCTTTCAACGAATAGTAATCCTATCTCGCGAAACTGATCCGTTATGCGCTTGTACGACGGTTTACTCGGGCCCATTCGGGGCGATGATTTTTGACACGCATCACAACGATCCCACGCCCAACTTTCATCCATCTCAACGGCTCCTTCTACCCGCCCTTGACAAATATGACCACAAACCTATCAACAACAATAATACACCCACCAGCTGACTGATCCCCTGAACGCCCGTCCGTCGTCCCCGCCCTCCGTCCCCCGTTCGCAGCCAGACCGCCCCGCCCCGCCCCGCCCCGTCCCACCTCGCCCCGCAATCCAATCCGACATCCCCATCAACAACGCATCGTCCACATCCGTTTCCCCCAGCTTCCACCGCAAGCATGCCCTCCAAAAAGACCAAAGACAGGCGCTCAGAGCCGACGCATGAACGAAGCTCTTCGCATACAACCTCCAAAACTCGCACCAAGACCTCCCGACACCATTCGCGTGCCGACAGACCGCACTCGTCGCGACACGAGCACTCGCGATCCGGCCGTGAGACCCGCCCCTCTACCAAGCCCCCGACGACCACCGTGGACGGCACCTCCCGCCATGACGAAGAGACAGGTTTTCGTCACAAGGGCCCCTCATCTTCCCTCGCGCCCGGTGGCGTTGCCGAGCCCATTTTTCTCATTTTGATCATCATTCTCATCCTGTCCACCATCATCCTGTTCGCTATCGGCATCTGGCTGCTCGCGTCCCACAACGGCTGGCCGGTCGGACTTGACAACACCGGCTCTATCGGCTGGACCCGTACGATCTCGTATGGGACCGCTTGTATCGTGGTTGCTATTCTGCTCATCCCCATCATTATCTTTTCTATTTTCGGTGCCGGCGCTAAGCGCGGCGCTCCGGCGCGTGTCACCCGTCTCGTTGCTGTTTTTCTGGCTGCTGTTGCCTTCATCTGTCTGATACTCATGGCGATCACAGGTATCATGTTTGCTGCCAACGGACCGCAGTTTATTGAAGATATCATAGATGACGCATGGGTTAATACTGTAACTGGAGATGACACATTTCCGGATGCCTGTGTGATACAAGACAGGTTCAACTGCCGTGGCTGGGAGCCAAATTCGTGTATAAACTGTCGGCCGACGATCGGCGGCACCTTTACAAACTGCACAGATACACAACGGGAGGTGTGTCCGCGCTGTTTCAGCGACGCCGCGACGACGCGGAGCGTTGTGGACCTGCCGTCGGGTCTGCACCAAACAGAGGAGGTCGTCGATGGAGGCGTGTCAGTACGCCAGCAGACGGGGGTGAGAGGATGCAAAGAGTTTGTCGAGAGAAGATATCGCGAGTTTTTTATTCCGATGACCATTTATGTGATCTTCCTGGCACTGATTACGTTGCTGCTGGCATGGAAGACATGCATTGATTCACGAGGCTATGCGCACTAGATGGATTAGTTTTGATTGTGAAGTGACCAGATTGCCTTTTCTCGCCAATCTGTATACCTGTCTGTAATGGGCTCGTTGGACATGATTTATACGTTTGGATTTGCGCCCGGTTAGATCGACAGTAGGAGACATGCCTCGTTCCGTGCTTGCATCAAACTCTTGTCGATTCATTGCATGTGGGTTTTTGGGCGATTAGTGTTGTGACTATTCCTTGCCTTTGTTCAAGGTCTCGTTGTGAATATAAAACTCATAGATAGACGTTGTATGACAGTCGTCCCATGGGTGGTTCCCGTCTACCCGACGGTATCTTGATACTCGAGATAGATACCGTCGTGATGAGCCAAAATAAACATATTTTGTTACGTAAACAACGCCAATCAAGTACGAACACGTGTCTCTATCCCACTGCCACGCGTATTTTCTCAACTCGAGTTGTGTTGTCTACCCAACCGCTTCCTGCTCTGCCTGTCATCGCGTGCACCTCAAATCTCGGGCGCGTTCCCTCGGGCATGTCGACCTGGCTCCCATCGCTCTCGTTTCAAAATGGCCCTGCGCTCATATTCCAAAATGGCTCTTCGAGCATCTGTACTGCTGGTCGGCGGCTCGACAGCTTCTCTTTACACTGCCGAGCAAACAGGCTCCGATTCTGGTCTCGTGCGATCGTTTCGATTCTGGAAGGGCGCTGTCCCAATTTACGCGCACTACAAGTATGTCGAATGGAGCATGAGAAACGAAAAGGACGCATCCACGCTCAGCAATGCTTACCAACCATTGCATGAAAAGTACTCACCAACCGTCGAGTCGCTCACCCTGCAACTCAAAGGCTTCTACTTCAAGCTTGCGCAGATCGTGAGCACGCGGGATGACTTTCTGGCCGATGAATATCTCGCGTGGACGAAGAAACTGCAAGACAAGTCCGCCTCGCTCATGCCGTCCGAACAGGTGCGAGACATTGTGCAAAGTAATCTACACACGCCAATGGAGGATCTGTTCTCCGAATGGGACGACGAGCCCATCGGATCTGCGAGTATTGCGCAGGTGCATCGTGCTCGCCTGTTGGAAACTGGGCAGCAAGTCGCTGTGAAAGTGCAGTTTCCTGGCATTGAAAACAAGTTTCGAAACGATATTGACACTGTTGAAATGTTCTGTAAATATCTCATGCCACAAAACACTGCCTACTTTGCCGAGATTAAGCGCCAATTCGCGACCGAATTTGACTTTCGCGGCGAGGCTGAAAACCTGCGTCTCGTACACGACAACTTGCACAGAGCTGGATGGGACAAACTCGTCGAGGTACCCGAGCCCATTCACTCGACGAAGCACGTACTCGTGATGACGTATCTGCCGGGGCCCAAGTTTGTAGACGGGGTACGCGAGCAGTTTCGACGTGTGGCGGAGACGCACGGCAAGGATCTGGAAACGATGGAACGCGAGCAGAAGCAACTCGTGCGCAACGGGCAGGTGGAAAAGAAAGATGTGCGAGAGAAAGCAGCGGAATCACGACGATTAGAACGGCTGCTTGTGACGCGGAACTACGCTTTCAACGCGCTGATATTTCTCGCCAATTGGACCATTCGGCCGTTGATTCGCAGCGAAAAGTGGCAGTACGTCAAGTCGGAAGCGCCGTTGAATCTCGGCGCTATTCTAAACACATTGCTGCTCGTGCACGCGCACGAGATCTTCGTCGACGGCGCTTTCAACGGCGACCCGCATCCGGGAAACATTCTGCTGATGCCGGACGGACGACTTGGGCTCGTCGATTACGGACAGGTGAAACGACTGGGCGTCGAGGAGCGAATTGTGTACGCCAAATTGATCGTTGCATTGAGTCGGGACGATCGGGCGGAGGTGGTGCGCATTATGAAGGACGAAATTGGGTTTAGAACAAAGTACATGAAGGATGATATTATTTTCCGAACGGCGGCGTTCTTCAACTGCCGTGATTCGGAGGATATTCTGCAGGGCATGAATGTCAGCCAGTTTATGGAATGGCTGGAGGAACAGGACCCGGTGACGCACATCAATGACGAGTATGTTATGGTGGGACGCGTATCAATTTTGATGAGAGGGATGGCAAACGCGTTTGGAATGAAACTGAGCGTTTCGCAATACTGGCAAGAGGAGGCTAGTAACTTTTTAAAGTCACAAGGAATAAACTACTGAGTATTCTGTTGAGATTTTATTCGCACCAATCACACGGCAGCATCGACTCACTGTAATGAACATTCGGACTGGAGCGCATTGCTCGCGTCACGGCACATGTTGCGTGTTGAGATTTTCAATCTTGTCCAAGTAGCGGCATTTGCAAACCAGTTGTTGCCATCCGCAGTCATCCGCCCCGAATCCACTCATCGCAGCCATGTTTGCATCGATCGTCACGCGTTTCGCGCCGTCCGTCGCGCGCAGTGGCGCGCGTAATCTCTCCGAGAAGGCGGCGGAGAAGCCAGCCGCGGCCGCCGCGTCGGGTAGTAAAATAATGGAGTTTATGTAAGTCGCACACGAGACGCGCCGCGTCTAACGGGCATCATTTCCTGCGTGATGATACTCACCATCCGTTGTTTCCCACGCAGTAACTCGCCGACAGGCCCGAAGACTACCCATTTCTGGGGCCCGGTCACCAACTGGGGGATTAGTCTCGCCGCCATGAAGGACATGACAAAGCCCAAGGAGAAAGTGTCCCCCAATATGACCATTGCGCTCTGCATCTATTCGTTGCTCTTCATGCGATTTGCGATCAAGGTGCAGCCGCAAAATCTGCTGCTGTTCGCTTGTCATGCCACGAATGAAACGGCGCAGCTGTATCAACTTCAGAGAGTTTATGGAGGTGTCGACTTGTTCTACAAGCCGCCGGACAATGCAAACGGGCTGGCTGTGGCAATTGAAAGTAAACCGTCTTCGAGCTGATACGATGTGATGCAATGCGCCTTGCGTTGCGCACATGTGTTGTTCGCTCGTTCGCTCGCTCGCTGTGCCAATTTTTGTATTTGTTGAACGCTAGTACATAGTTGTGTGGATCGAGTATATTTAGCGTCTCGATGTGAAGAAAGGAGCTTTCAATGCTTCATTTGGAGTCAATCTCTTGGCGGCGTCGAGTGTGAGCATGCCGTCCAGTAATTCTACAAATAACAATGCGTCGCTCTTCTCTTCTTCCGCTCCAGTGGCACCCATGATCTTGGCCTTGATAACGTCCACCTTTGGCTTTTGCGCGACAGTGATCTCCTTGACGATCGGTCGCGACGTGAAGGGGTCGATTTCTTTGGAAATAAATTGGCCATCAGCATTGTAGTACTGATCACGAAATGCGGCTCGTCGGAGCAATCGCATGGGAATAGAGCCGCGAGCTTCCAAGAACAAGCGCAACATATCATTATTATTTCGTCCAGCAAACAAGATGTGACCTGTATAAAGCTCGGCCAACACACAGCCAAGCGACCACATATCTATAGCGCACCCAAACGGAATACCCAGCAGCACTTCCGGAGCTCTGTAGAAGCGCGAAACCAAATACGGGGACACCTCATTCGCATGCTGCTCCTCATCAAGCGCGGATCCAAAATCACACAGCTTAACCACGGCACGATCGTCGGACACGAGCGCATTATCCGGCTTGACATCGGCATGAATGACACGCAGACGCGCCAACAATTGCAGCGCGGCGAGCAATTGGGCGGCGTACAAACGCACAGCCGAGAGTCGAATGCCCTTTCCGGCGCCGAAATTCTTGACGACGTCTCGCAAATTCATCGACAGACTTTCAAACACAATAGCGACATGTCCTCGATGCACGAAATGGTCGTGCATTCGAACGCAATGCATGGTATCATCGGGGTCTGCGCGCTGGATATTGCGCAGAGTCGCGACCTCTTTGAGCGCTGCGCGACGCATGAGATCGTTGGCGCGCACGAGTTTGATCGCAAATAGACGGCCGGTCGCCGGGACGACGGCGCTGTACACGCTGGAGAAGACGCCCATGCCGAGGGCTGCGCGCACGACATATTCGCGGTCGGCGGATTGCAGCCGGTCGGCGGTGCGTAGCTGCGCGTAGCCGTCGTCGGCGGGGCCGTCCGCGGCGTCGGTGGCGAGCGCGGGGACGGTTGGGGACGGGACGGGCGCGGACGAGAATATGTCGAATGGGCGTTTTGGCGCGCGTTTGGTCGCGATCGAGGGCGGTGGTGGCGGTAGTGGTGGTGGTGATGGTGGTGGTTTGGACGGTGAGGTATCGCGTTGAGGTCGTGAGAGAATTCGCGCGCGGCGACTGGCTAGTCGGGCTTCTTTGGCCTCGCGTTGACGATCGTGCTGGGCGAACGGGTCGTCGGCGTCGTCATCGGATATTGTAGAGGACGGCGGTGCTGACAATTTGGCATGCTTGCGTTTGTGCATGACGGACGGGGGGAGTTGGACGTGGCAAAATGGAGAAGAGCTATGCCTGACGTGATGAGGCAGCGAGTTGGATAGAAAGTTTCATTGCTGGACAGCGTGTCATTATGGATGGCAGCAATGCATTTCGTCGTTATTCTCCAACGATGAAGCCGCTGGAAATAACGACAATATACATTTCACCTCCAACAACTGTAAGGCCTGTTGCTTACACGAAACTTGTGGATTGATAACTCACCCGTTTGTCGTTCACTGGACGCGACCATGCGGGGTGCATCAAACTCTTCAAGAACATTGTCGAGACAACGCGCACACGCACACCGACCCATCGCACCGCTGTCTATCGTGAACCATGGGTCTGTTCTCAAGGAAGAAGAAGGAAAAGGCGTCTGCCCCGCCGCCAGCTCCACGCGTCGCCGCTGCGCCCGCACCACCGCAAGCGGCGCCGAGTGCGCCGCCCGCCGTGCCTGTCGCGCACGTCGCCGCCAATGCGCCCACCCCGCGCGAGCTCGCCGCAAAGGCCGCCGCAGATGCCGAGGAGCGTCGTGAGCGCAAGATCCTCGCCGACATCACCGCCAAGCGCAAGGACATTGAGCAGTTGCAGCGCGCGCTCAACGGCTTTGAGGAGGAGCGTCGTCGCGAAGCTGCCCTCGCCAAAAAGGCCAATCAGGACGGGAAGAAAACCGAAGCCAAGGCGCATTTGCGCAACGTTACCAGGCTCAAGAATCGGATGGCACAGTATGAACAGCAGGTCATTACCAATCAGACGCAGCTCGACGCCCTGGAGGACGCCGCCTTCCAGAGACAGGGCATACAGAAGATTTCAGACTTTACCGACAATATTGAAAGTATGAAGCAGGATCCGGAGCAGATTGATGACACCCTCGCAAAGATGAGAGAGGCTATGGCGGGTGTTAACGAAGGAAATCTCGCCTTCCAGGCTGATGCTAATATGAATCAAAGCGCTTATGAAACGGATGATCTCGAAGCCGAATTGGCCGCTCTTGACGAAGAATTTGGCACTACAGAAGCGGAACCAACCGCCGCTATTCCATCTGTACCAGGCACGTTGCCGACAATGCCGGACACTAGCGCTGCAATGTCCAAGGAGGACGAAGAAATCCGACAATTGGAAGCAGGAATCATGCTCTAGTGCAATTGTCTGTTTGCTGTTTTCAACTATTCTAAAGATGTCTCCCTTGTAGCTGCGCTGCTGCCTGCTCTGCCTCATGGATTCCGTTCAAGCACCCTTGTAGCCCTAGTTTGATTGCTGAGATTTTTGGACACGCCAGCGCAAAATGTAATGTAAATGCCCTAGTTGACTTTTGTCCTCTATATTTTACAGCAACGTCAACGGCAACAACAAGTACTCTATGTAAAACGCCTTCCACAACAACATATAATACGCCGTAATACACGCGGGCCGTTCCGTGTCAACGCGCTGCGCACGCCACCATAAAGCAATCGCAATCACGACATGTAGCAGCGCGTTCACCACGCCGACCGTCGACTTTGACAAAACAAAATGATAAAGCGCCGCCACCGCAAACAAACAACACAACATACGAACACAGATCGCAAACACACTACGCGCGCCCAACCGCACCGAAAACGTACGAATGCCATACAACCGATCGCCGCGAATATCCGGCACATCCTTCATCAACGCGATAATCACACCAAACACGATAAAAAACGCCGTCGTGCACAGCACCAACGCGAGCGCATTGGGCGACACATTCGAGAAGCGAATCGCATGACGAAAAAAGCTGAGATTAATCAACAAACCACGCACGGACAAAATCGCAATCGACGCCAACAACGGGAAGCGTTTCAAGCGGAAGGGCGGCATGGAATACACAGTACCCATCAGCGTCGACCCGACCAACACCACGCGCAGCGCGGGCGTCGCGGCGGGCACGAAGCAGAACGCCAGGCCTGCGACGAGCGCGACGGCGACGACGGCACGCGCGTCGGCACGCGTCATGACGCCGGACGCGAGCGGGAGATGGGGCTTATTGACGCGGTCGATGGCGACGTCGAAGAGCTGGTTGAGTCCGACGATGTAGACGTTGATGAGTAACGCGGGCACGAGCGCGGTCAGAAAGGACATGAGCGACGCCGAATGGGGCGGAGATTTTGCGAGAATCGCCACCAATGTCAGTGAGATCACGGAGAGTGTCGTGCCGTATACCGTGTGCGGACGGGAGAATTGCCATAGACCGCTCGCGATGCGTGTGAGCGACGCGGCGTCTAGTCGGCGCCCAGAGGATTCCGGCAGCTCCGGTAAAGGCGTCTGCGCGCTGAGACGCGGCGTTGGGTGACGCGGCGCGGATCGCGTCGGATGGATGGGATGCGGACATCGCGGTGGGAGGGCTGTGCGGCGTGCGAGTTGGATTGGCGTCGGGGGCGCGAAGGAGACGCGAATTGGCATCGTGATGCGCTTGGCGGGATCAAGGTCGGTGGGTGTTGGAGGATGCGCGGAGTGGATTTTACGGGCTTGGGATTGGATGGATGGATGTCACGGCGCTTGGGTTTGAGAGTTTGCTCACATGTCGTTACCTTGCAACGGGGCACGGCTTGATTTATTCCAAATTAGGGGAATAATCTGCCGCCTTGTTGCCTGCGTCGATCCAGTTGCGATGAGATTTCGAGTGCGGACTTGTTGGACTGCGCTCCATGAACTGCTTGTGGAGATGTTATCCGCTCCACTGATGCATCAAGCATGCAGTCGAAGAGCACAGACACAACGGATGTTTCGCTGCTCGAAAACCCTACCTTCTCAGTATGGTTCGGCGCATTATCTCAACACTCACTCTATCTCACTTGATGTCATCATCCGACACAACCAAACCAAACAGACGCCGTTACCGGTTCCCCACGACGATGCTATAAACGGAGATAAAACAATTCTTAGCATGACCGCATAACAGACGTACTGTAAAGCCTCGTCACATACGATCGCGACATTTCAGTTGTCAATTTCTCAAACTCCCTCTCGAGAGTTGCTCTGTGTAGCATCTGTCTGACGCGTCCGCGCCCGCTTCTGCCCATTATTCTATCACATTTTATTGAAGTACTCTTCATGTTACCAGATACTACTACCTTCACGACAATTTCAGACACCCAACTATCGATATTCCTTTGTACACACCAAATGCGAGACCCACAACCGCATCCACCACTTCATTTTCTCCCTCCATCACTGCCCATCACATCGAAAATTTTCTCGCCTTCAGCATCGCCCGCACCGATGAAAGCCGTCTCTCTACCCATTGAAACCTCAACTTTACCAACTGCGCAATCTCCACCGCTCCAAGTCTGCCTCCCACCCGCCCTCGCTCTTCGTTCACCACACTGCGTGCGATATACCGCCAGCGTCGCCAGTGAAACAGGACTCAAACAAAACCTGACAACGGCTAGGAGCGCTGCACCGATGACAATGCAGATCAGTATAACCGGTAACCCAGCTATACGTCCGTTTTCTGCAACCAACCCCGCAATGCCTATAACTTCTTTCCCCGTGGATGAATCTTGGTACCAACCATACCCTTTTATGGACATGATTGCCGAGCTGGCCATCAAATAGTGCGTGCTGTTGCGCAGAGCATAGAACGGTTGATTCATTTTCACATGAAAAGTGCTCACAAGTCCGTGGGTGTTATGTATCACATTTTTGCTGTCTCGTTCCCATAATACGATTGTCCTGTTTTGTTGGACAATGCTCATAACCGACAGATTGTGCACCATTTCCACACAGGTTGACTGGGAAAATTTTTTGTTACATGCGTATTGCATTGCTGTGTAAATGGTTTTGTTGTGAATAAACTGCGTATCTTCCATGACGCTACTGCTGGTATGGAAGAGGATTGTCCAGAGAGAATCGTAGAAAAACAGTTGAGCGCGGACAGAGATACGGATTCTTGCGTTGCCGAACGAAACGATGTGATCACTTCCGCCCTTGTGATACCACGAACCAATTGAAATTTCACCAGAGACGTCCGTCTTCTGATCTAGATCTATTGTACTTTCTGTAACGATGCATGTGGACAATTGAAAGTTCAGCGTGTGGAAAGAAGTTCGGAAAAACGGCGAGATACAGGGCGCGAATTCAGACTGTCGTCTGATTTGTTTTGCTCGCCATTTATTGGTACCAATGGGCTGGAAGGCACGTAGATTGTATTCTGAAGCAGAGCTGTATACGCGAACTTTTTGAGAGACCTGTAGAGTGGCCACATCAGCGAAGAATACAAATGCGGCGATGAAGATGGCGATGAGTGATAGTTTTGTGGTTCTTGATCCGGTGATGCGTCGGGAAAAGCTTTGGGATGTTTGCGGTGCCGGTGAGGTTAGATGCACCCAAATGTTGCGCAAGTGCGAAAACTCATCGACAAGATATGCCATGTACAGACCAGAAGAGTTGATTTTTCGAGAGCGAGAGCGCAATAGAATGGTCTGAACGATTTCTGAAATGATTGGGATGAAGAGAACGAGGAGAAAGCCAATGAGGAAATCATGATGGCGAGTTTTAATAGGTGGTATCCTTTTGTTTCGTTGGAATGGATGAATGATGCTTTGTTTGCTTGACGTGTAAAATACATCACCGACAACGTTGATGCCAGCTGTTCTTGTCAGATTGAAAAAGTAGGGAGGAGGTTGTGGTATGGCTTCAAGGATAGTGTAGTTCTTTTTTCCAAAGTACGCCATGATGGTGATGTGTTCTGAAGATCTGCTGTAGCTGAGGTCATTTGCGTCAAGTTCCTGGTGGGATGAAAGTTGATGGGTCTTTATGTATTCGAGTGTGAATAGCTATGGATTCATAGGTAGTGAAAAGGGATGTGTAGGCCATGTTTATCACTAATTCAAAAAAGGGTATGATCATGAGAGGAAGAGAATCGGAAAGTTTACAGAGAGTTGAAGGGAATGGTAAAGGGAAAGGAAGACTACCATACCATGTTTCTCATGAGACAGCAAAGCATTAATGAGAAGCAATTGGTAGGTGGCTACAGGGTTGGGATTGAGATCTTGCGTGTGGGGTGTGCAACGTCTATCAGCCTTGTCAGTGAAAACAGCATGTAATGACGTGAACGTTTACGCGTTCGAAACACAGTTGCGATTGGTGATGACAGTACTATAGTCCATCAATCACTAGCTCTTTGGTTCATAGAATCGGTAGTGTTTGAAGGTCACCACGATGAGTGCCATAGCGTATGGAACTGAATGCAGATGATGTAGAGGAGGAACATCCCCATTTTTTTCAAGTAACTCCGAAGATAAATCGTCACGAAATCCAATCTCATGGATGTATCGCAACATGATTGGTTCAGAGTTCTACTTGTATCCGAGCTGTTGCTCATGAGCTGGTAAGCCCCCTGAAAAATGCACTGGTTCTCTTCTGTATGGGGGATTCGGGTACCTGAGGGGATCGGCACTGCACAACGCATAGAAATTACAAATACGTCCCCATTTGGAGAACTTGTTACAGGGTGGGTATGTTGTTGGAAACAAGTACTCGCGCATGTTTAGTTGGAACAGGTGTTAGTTGCATCGTTTCGAACGTTTCTGTTTCAGATATCACCTGTAATATGGGGATAATGTCTCTCAGGAAGATGGCCATACCTGGAAAAAAACTAGAGCTTGATCAGTTCAACGAACGACTTTATTGAATAATCCAGAAAATAGGGTATTTCAAAAGTGCGCTTCTGCGGGATGTACTACGTCTGTTTAATTTCTTGTAGACGACTCTGACCAGCTTGTGTTGTGCACCAGTTCTCCTCACGTCGACAAGAAGAAAGTCGTCCACAATCGTAAACAAAGCAACTCGGACCGTTTTCGCTCTAATCGTTTTCGTTTGTGTCGGATTTGATCATACGAACATTACATTAATACACTTACAGTACAGAGACCGAATAGGATTTAAGCTCCGCAATGACGCCACTACCGAAAGAATGAATGCATCGAAGACTCTGACATACTCTCATCTTCAATAGTTTGCGCTAATAAGTTCCGATGAAGTTCGTTCTGTTTCTAACGGTGTGGACACACTTCTAAGGTAGGGACTGACAGAATTGTATTTGGCTGGCAGAAAGCGCGGGACAAGGTCGTCAATAACAGTTTCAATACACATAATCCGCAACACTATAATCCATTAGTCAGCCGAGAAGTACATTGGAGTAGCTTTGTCCACATGTGCTTCTGAATATATAGCCGAATCCCTCGCCTTAAAAGACTACATGGTGACACTTACTCATTGAACCTTTCACTCATTCACCATTCTTACCCAAACCAGTACTCATGAGCAACATAAAAGCCATAAACACTGGACTCAGCTCAGCCCCAGAAAAGGATGATAATGTTGACTTCGACGCCATCATTGCATAGATCTCATCGAGGAACAAGAAACAGATATCAAACACATCTCTGACAAATTCACCCAAGCTGACTTTTTCACTGAACCTGCTCACAGACACCTTTTTTCCTCCATCAGTGAATTACTTGTCATCACGCCAGCCCATAGCCTTCCGGGGGCTATGGACTAACCTACTTTACTCACTGCACCAATTAATTGTATGCAACTCTATGCCAAATACAACTACGATAGTGAAATCACATCGTCGGTATCGCAGAGTAAAATGACGACAATAAAGAAGTGTGTAACAATCTGAAAACTAGTGACAAGTACACACGTGGCCATCCGACAGATGCACTCACGTCCAGAACGCTTCTACGGGAGCAATGATAGGACTCCTGATGATATAACGCAAGCTAATCGGATCCGAACACTTGTAATAATATTCATATCTCCTTACCGGCGCCGATTCCAGCAAGATAAACAAGTACTGTAAATTCGTGCAAGTAGAGTCGATCGTCAAGGTCTCGTGGGGAAGCGGAGACAGGTAGATATAGTATTATGGACAGACTGTCTGTACCCGATGTTAGGATCTGCAAACGTCGTGGCACCCCAATGCTTAGAGCATCACCAGACTGTAACCATACGTACTTGCGTGAGTAGGGGTTAACCAGAACCAGTTCTGAGGTAAGAGGCACGTTGAAACTGCCAACTTGGCTGGTGGGGTAGCCGTGAGAGTGGATCGCGGGGTTGGACAAGCGATGTGAGATCGGAGATGCAAAGGCGTCTGGGCGCTTATCCTGTGGAGGATAAAATGAGTCGAACTTCTGTTTTTGGAGTGAACAAAGGTGCTGGATAAAATTCGTTGTATATAGGCTAGCTGTAATGATCTATAATGTTATGATCATCCGACAAAAACACCAACTTGTGACTATGTTTATTCGAACGAACTTAGTCAGACTTTTCTCTTGGGGATAAAACATGCTTCGGTAAACGTCCAACCATATCTCTGATAGCCCTGGCCCGGTGCCACAACGCCAACTAACTCCCACCGGAACAAAAACCCACTCGGTGGAAATCTAGGACTCTAGGTGCGCGCTACGTTCCACTGATTGACCCCTTCGAAGTCCTATGACCCATGAACGACCAGCGCGGGAATTGCCAAATCTCTCTAATGGAAGTATCGAATGGGATATATAACAAATGGGTGATTCGTCACATGGCCTCTAATTTTCGTCGCGGCTTCCACGGGTAAGCTATTTTTGATTGTCATCAGTACTGTAAATTGCTGTAAGAGCGATCCCTGCCTATTGGTTGTATTTTCTTCATCGCCGGAAGGGTGCACAAAAGCCTATTGGAAGCCTGAAAATGGACAGGTGTCATCAGAGGTGTGGGAATAAAACGCAAATGCGCTTTCATTATGACAAGGCTGTCACCGAAGGACATGTCATAATCCACAAATTGTTGAAAAAAAACTCTACCCCCCTCGAGGGCCGGCCGCCGATAATACTGTGGAAGGAAGGAAAAGCATTCTGTAAACGGTATGACAAGCTTCACCTTCACACTTCGCTCGCTGAAGTCTGGTGCGGATACAGAACACATCTGGAAAAAAAGTCTCAGGAGGGCTACTATGAAGGCAATTTGCTGTTACCAGATTTATTCATGATATAACCATCCACTTCTTGCAACCCCATTCTCAACACCCAATCGCGGAAGCGATAGGTCACCAGGAAAAGTTCTCCCCGGATTCCACTTGATACCATATGAGTCCTACAGTTCCACGCCTAGGGTTTTTTTGGCGCAGAGCTTTCCAGACCTAGAAAGTGGAGGTATCCGCACGCAACATCCGGTGCTCGAGTATTACCCCTACAATATTGAGCTCCTATGTACAGATTTTAATCGTTTCAACGCCCCTTCAGAAATTTAACGGCAGTTTGCGATGGCAAAAAAACTGGACTCCTGCCGCATAGGGTTAGCCTTTGACATTTCTAGATCTACAGCTTTGCCATATTCTCTATTTCAGCTGTAGTAGATACGCTCTTCTCTGGAAGACTGAAGTTGAAATTACATATCAGTAGAGTTGAATTTGTTTGTGTCTGCTAGGCTTGTAGTAGTAGTTCATATCATGCGTGAAAGTGACGAGCGATCAGTGACAGCGGTGATCAGATGGAAAACTGCCAAGCGTGGGGGAGAGCTTGTGACAGGTGGTGATTTAGGAGACTTCGCGCGGGAAATGTTGGAAAAGGGTCAGAATACCGTGATCATTGGCATGCACCCAAGTCTAGTTCAAAACTGTACATCTGCATTTAGTTGTATCGTAATGTGGCTAATGCTATGAAGAGACATTTGGAAGGGTTCCCCCGTGCGACATCGGCTAGAGTCACTGTTTCGAAAATCAGGAAGTTCAATGGTGTGGTGACTTAGCAATTTTTTCGGAAACAGAAACAACGCTCGCTTGACACCTTACGCTCCCGTCCCACGGCCACTCCACAAAAGATGGCACGTACATGTTTACAAAGAAAGGTCCGTCCTTCAACGCGCTCTCCACCTGCAAAAATCTAGGCATTCCCGGTGTGGTGGACAGTACGATCGTTTTTCTCTCTAATACCCGAAAGCGCCATACAAATGGAAATGCCTCGTAGACCAGTGGACGATCGGCGGACCTTGACTGGTATAGGCTCTGCCGACAGTAATCTAAGCACTGCGCCCGCCCGTAGACAAAAACGATGTTGTGAATGGAATCGTGGGCCATAGATGGTTCGAAAAGCCAATATGAATTGTTTGTTTAATATAGAATGCTGGAACGGAAGGACCGCGGTGGGCATGCCTTCGTTTCGATGGAACAGGAACAAAAGCAATCATTAATGCGCTGCCCCTCTCATGTGGTGTCCAAATTCCAACGGAGTGGTGCTACTATCGGACCTTACCATGGAACACGATGCGGACCGCGCCGCACGGACCGATTCTGGCACCACACCTCTCCCCTGTGTCTAGAAAAATGGAATCACATGCCGCCGTCGCGGTCGCAGGACCAAATGCCAGCGCATCAAGCGCCGCCAACACCTGGGAAAGCGAAAAAATTGGGCCACTGTAACTGCACCAGTGGAGAGAGAAGGTAATAATATTCATATACTGTTTTTTCATAACGCTGTATGGCGCATCTGCTGGACCCTGTCGGTAATCACCTTAGCTCTGTGAATTAACTTTAGGCTCCTGTGAGAGGAATGGAACTACCTTTAACAGTTGTAAAGACTTCGCCAACAAATCCAAGATCGACTACGGTAGTTCAGTTCATAATTGAGGTAGATCAATGCCTCCCACACCAATTCTCGCTCTTTGCTATCCTTCTATGCGTTCATATTCATTCACATGGAAGTTGAATAGACATTTCTGTTCTCCCATTTACCAGAACCCAGCCCAGCCGGTCCACTAACAGTCAATATGTACTTTCTATCGTAAATTAGGACCAGTCTTCTCACAGGACCATCAGATCCCTCTGATGAGGACGCCATCGACGCCAATAGTAGCACTAAAGAGAACCACAATATAAACTCCTTCCATCTCAATCAATAGCTTTGGGAACATCCTTCGCCGCGTCTACTTCAACATCTACCATCCAAAACCTGACGTCATTCAGGTCTTCGCTTCTGGTTCGACAATCCGACACACACACCCCGCACACTCCCGCATTATCTCTTTGGTGGAACTGGAATTATTCCTATCACCTTCGCGCTATTATTGCCACGATCCCGCAGTCTTTCCCGCTTCATCGCTCGCCGTATACTGTCCAGTGTCTGCGGACAAAGAGTTCAATCAACAGAACCAGTCTTCTCGACGTTTTCGTGCTCCCGGCAGCCGGCACTCCGCAGCACTGAACATCTGTGAACCCGACTGTGTGGGTATATAAGTACGGCACACTCGCCCGATTCTCAACAAACTTTTCCTATTCATCAGCTTCAGTTCTTCACCAGCAAGACGTTCAGCTTTTACAACACAAACTGTCCCGATCTATCGAGCTATCGAGTTATCGATCTATCTACGCTGTTGCCTATATCCTTACGGACATCAGGTTAACTTCCCTTTGCTACCCTTTCTTCTGTGACAAACCATTCTCACAATATTGTCGAGAAGCAAACCGATTCGGACGCTTCTTTCCTCGACAGTGTATTCAAGGCGCAAAGACTGTGACGAGAACGAACATACCACAAGTATTCACCATGAATCCCAACGGTATAAGAAACGAGTTCAACACTGCCTGGGTGCCTGACGCCCGCCAAGTTACGAGGCCGCAAACACACAGTGCTACTTCTCCTGAGCACAGGCCGGTAGAAGAGAGCATGTCGATTCCATTCTTCATGAACCCGGAGACGACTCAAGACATTCAGCCCGGCACTCAATCTGAGAGAGACACCATGCAGGCAGCTACGTATACGACGACCCGAGGACCTACTCATGGGGCCATCACTGGAATCAGTCATGTAGTCACTCGCGCAACTGTTCCGAATACTGCTCGTGGAACCAACTATGGAACCACGAATACATCTAACCATGTGGCCATCCCAGCAACTACTCATGGCACCACTAACGGTACCAATGCGGGAACGACCACTGGAACCAACATGCCCACTACGGTTTCCACTCAGGGAACCGCTCGCTTAATCACACCGGGTACTACACCTGGATATCAGCGCGAAGCAAACGTTGGAACCGATGCTATGGACAGAAATGGTCAATCTCTTTCTGTATCTTCTTCGATCATGAAGCAGTCCATGCTACACCACCCTTGCCCATTCGAAGGCTGCAAGCGCGTATTTCTCAAACGCTATCGCATGTGTGAGCACCTTCGTGTCCACACTGATGAGCGCCCATATCATTGCGTAGAGCCGTTTTGTGGCAAGGCGTTCCGCTGGAGGAGCAGTTGGGTAAGTCACAGGGCATCCCATGCCAGGCGCAGGAGGAGGCAGAGAGAGCAGGAGGAACGAAGGCATCTTAGGGAGCAGGTCGAGAAGATAGAACACATGGAAATGATGGAGGAGATCGACAGAATGAATGCTCGGAATCAAGGTGGAAATGTGGTCTGGGAGGTTGGCTCTTCCTCAGCCGCTGGAGCTTCCGGCGCTGGGAATGTACATAATCAGGGAATTGGAAATGCTAGCATTGCTGGTGATGCTGGTAATGTTGGAAATATGGAAATGAACCAGGTAGCGGAAACGACGAGAGCTACACAGGAGATGACGGTGGCCGCGGTTGAACCGGCGGGCGAGAATAATCTTGCTGCGTCTGGAGAAGCTGTGGGCTACTATCAAGCTCCGAACCAAGTCACCCAGTTTTCGGGGGTGAACACGTACCCGCAGGTATCTGTATATACTCTTCCCTCGGGTCAGATAGTGTCCGTACCGGTCCAGGCTGGTATGGACGGTCAGGTGGAACCGATAACGTATCCTGCCACTTTGCACATAGAAACAAACGATGTGCAGTACGACCAGAACCCGAAGCCTCCTATGTAGGGGTGCTTTGGGCCTTTTGGCCGTTATTGCACAGACGAAGGGCCCGTGACTTCGTCCTCGTAGTTTACCAGGCATGGATACGCCTGTACATAAATTGTTTAGGTTTCACTTTTGTCAAGCATTGTTTCGCCCAAGCTCCATTCGTTGAAGTCGGACCACGGTGGACGATTTTCGAGAAAACCGTGTCGCGGTCGCGTAGTTTCCATACCTTTTCGCTAGAACGCGGTGGACGATTTTACAGAAAACCGTGTCGCTATTGCGAAATTTCCATGATGAAAGGTGAAGCTGAAAATTATTCGTGCATCATGAGCTAGGCCTGGAAAACAAAAATCAGCTTACCAGGGGAGAGGTGCTCGAGCCTGGAATTTCCAACCGCTAATTACTCACTTTGGGCGCTCACCGCCGCTCCGCTGATCGGCGCCCCTGACCGACACCGTACGGGCCATACTGTATGCTGCCACGACACAATGCTGCATTTCAGCGTGGAATGTGGGACAGTGTCGTGGAATGTGCCGATGCGGCATGCGGCACTGCTGCACTCGCCGATCGTCCAACGAAATTTTAGGCAACGCCGTATCATCCACTGCCAGAAAGGCCGTACACGTGGTTCTGCGCTGTTGTGATCCCATTGGCCGAAATGTCATGATCCAGCAATGGGCGGAAAGCGACAACGTGTAACGCGAAATACAAGTCTGCGATTCATTCCTGTGATAGGATGAAATTGAATTAATTTATAACTAGAAAATAATTTTTTGTTTCCATGAAAACGAGCATCCATTACCAAACAAGTGGAAACACCGAATGACAAACATGAACACGTGGCGGTCCTTGGCCTGTTATGATGACAGATGTTCCGTGTGTTACGTGTAACCTCCTGGACTTTCGAACCTTTCAAAAACGAAATATTTTCTGCTTTCCCAGGAAGAGTACTATTTGATTCCTGAATTTATCCTATTTCTCATACACACATCCCGCCACGACAACATCCACATGTGTTCTCAACCTGCATTGTTACCGACAGCATTGTCAGGTGCCGCAGAAGCGCTCTAATCACACATATGTACGAAAGCATGCCCTACAAATGCACCAGAACAGAAGCTCATTAAAATGCCACTACCACAAGCGTGGAGCTCGGCTTCTTCCTGGGTTAGCGAACCCACTTTTAATCCTCAATGCGTGAGGTGAATTTTCAATTACCATAAGTAACGCAGTTGGAGGTGTCCACAGTCAGTGCATGCATTTCGAAATCTAGGAATTTATATCGAACAATAAATTTACTGACCTATTCAATTTATCATAGTATATTGGGTACTATAGATCCGTTTTCTTCATCTGTAGAGCAGATTTACGCTCACTGCCCGCCGCAGTTAGCGTGGCTAGAGGGTCTTGCACGTGAAGCGTAAGTTTTACAAGCCGCTATCTGCCTACATCCTGGCAGCAGTCTACAAACTGTAAACCGACAGAGTCCAAAGTCGGCACCACTATCCGTCTGACTACCAGATGGCTATACAAAGTAGGAAGTACAATCGCATCTTGGAAAAATAGCGTCAGTGATAAATGCACTGTTGTTAAAACATCTATACGGAAGGCGGTTTGAGGGTGGAATACTCTACTAGGTTAGTAAACATGGCACGATACCAATTCGCTCCCTTTGTGCCTTTTATTATTTCTAGCGTCCACACATAGACCTAATCATACTCGCACCATTGTGCTCCAGGTGAGCTGCCGTTCTGTTGCTGTCCCGGTCTACGTGAGCTGCGGACCCAGCCTCGTTCAATATCTCACCATAAAGCTGTAGATACTATGAAGGTAGCGGATGGCGGTGAACAACTTCAACTGGAAGCGCCGAGAAGCTGCAGGCCAATAGCTCTAGTCACAATGTCAAGCTTGGCGATATGTCCTCTTACCTGAAATATAAGCCCGCTGACAGAGCCCGTATGTCAGTTATCCAATCACACGGCGGTAATTAGATGCTCCCATAATCTTTCACACTATGGCGATGGGCATAACCGGTTTGGCAATATCAGCTCCCTTACGATGATGGTTTGCCATATCTGACACGCAAGAAAAGCTTCCATACGTCATTGGACTCACACGTGTATAACAGAACACGTGTCGTAGTGGAACCGTGTTCGCCCTCTATCATATACAAAATAATTATCATAACCATCATCACGTGATCTCATGATGATATATCGTGTCAGCACAGCGGCGGATAATAAATTATGATTTCCTGAATGAACAACTTATTTTATAATACACACGAAACTGAAACTGCAACAATGTTGACAATGTGCCCCAAGAACAGAGCTGACTGAATCGGGAAAGATATGGTGTAACTTTACGAAAGCGCTGCCAATGCAAACTATCATGGTGCCATGCTCTATCTCTCCCCACTCATGCATAATGGAACATCTGCTCCATCTGCTCCATTTTGAATGAGTAGGGAAAGATTGAACGTAACACTAGGATATCTTGCATGGTGTAGAGAACAATATCAACGTGCACGAAACTGAAACTGAAACAATGTGTCCCAAGAACAGAGCTGACTGAATCGGGAAAGATATGGCGTACCTTTTCGAAAGCGCTGCCATTGCAAACTATCATGGTGCCATGCTCTATCTCTCCCCACTCATGCATAATTGAGCATCTGCTCCATCCGCTCCATTTTGAATGAGTAGGGAAAGATTGAACATAACACTAGGATATCTTGCATGGTGTGGAGAACAATATCAGCCGTGCGGAACAATTGTATCAACGTGCACGAAACTGAAACAATGTGCCCCAAGAACAGAGCTGACTGAATCGGGAAAGATATGGCGTACCTTTTCGAAAGCGCTGCCATTGCAAACTATCATGGTGCCATGCTCTATCTCTCCCCACTCATTCATAATGGAACATCTGCTCCATCTGCTCCATTTTGAATGAGTAGGGAAAGATTGAACATAGCACTAGGACATCTTGCATGGTGTGGAGAACAATATCAGCCGTGCGGAACAATTGTATCACCGTGCAGCAAGTGAAAAACACCCTGATGTAATGTTCATTCATGCATTCTTGTTGCTGAACGGAGCAGACGGCGTGAAGGATGTGCCAAGGGCGTTACAACTGTACGAAAGCACAATTACCGCAAACCATCCCCAAGAATTGTTCAATCTCACTGTGCTGCTGCAAAACGGAGAGACGGTGTGAAGAACGATGTACGACGTGCGGTGCAGTTACACCAATGCGCGATCACTGCAAACCATCTCCTTCAATGTTCATGTTCGCCTTGTTATTGCAGAAAGGAGCAGAAGTAGTATCCCACTGTGTGGCTGCATAGCGGAGCGAACGGGGTGGGAAAGACGCGGACCAGGCGGTGCGGTAGTCCGAACGTGACATCAAGGCCAATGATGCGTGTAGGATGAATAATCTTGCGGTATTGCCGTATGATGGAACGGACCATGTGGAGAAATATGTGAACCGTGCAGTTGAGATAGACCAAGGTGCCGTGGCTGCGAACCACGCTGATAGTATATTCAATCTGGGTTCATTGCGTCGAATGACGCACATGCGGGGCATGTGGTGTAATTGTCCGAAACGGCCGTTGCGACGGCGATCAGAACGTGGTGCGATCGGAGCTGACGTCTCAGAAGGTGCTGCCAAACAACGTGGAGCAGAACGCGAAGCATGCGGCCGATCGGAGGGCATGACACGCCGCCCCCGGACATATCCAGAGGCAGCTGGCAGTGACTGTGGCGGTTTGGGTTTCATTGCGGTGCGGTGGATGCGATGCCAATGGAAGATGCCAAGGTTCTGCAGCGGAATTGTGCTCCAAATGACGAGCGTGTGTTCAGCACGGGGGTGCGGCAAGATTGAGACGGGGTCGGAAGGGTTGATGTGGCGGTGGGAGGGGGCGATGAGCAGCGGATGGTGGGGAGCTGGGGCTTTATATACCCTCTGGTACGCAGGAATGCGTGGGTGGAAAGTGGTCAAATTGGGCGTCGTTCGCGTAAATTTGTAGAATGTGTGTTTTCAGCACTGTACAAGTGGCTTGGATTGGCGGCGGTGATCCGAGAGGCGGCTGTCGGTGTGTGCAGTGTATGTCTTCCGTACTGTTGGCTGTTGGGGGTAGCTAACAGTCGCTTCGATCACCATTGATCGAGAACGGTGTTCTTTCTGATGCCATTGGACAGACGCGCGGGAGCGTGGTGGTGGTGCCTTCAAGGTGTGGGTGATTCTCGAAATGAATCATTGGTTTTATGTTTCGCCTCTACTCTTGCTTCGTGGGACATTTGCAGGTTGTACTTGCAATCATACCTCTTTTGAATATAGGTCTCGTATCTGAAAATGAAGGTTTCTTGTTTTGTCATTCCACCAACGGCTACCATTCCACTCGGCAATAGACATACTCCGCTCATGTCAACCAGCGGCTCATATGAGTTTGTTCAATCGGTATATTTCAACTCGAGTCGGTGCAGTATGATACATATCTGGACCTCCAGAGTAATCCCCATTCCTCGCAACTTTTTATTCCACCACTCCTCTCACAGTACGTTCTGAGCAATGGCATGGCACACAACTAAATTAGAAATGTTTGTTGCGTGACATTCTATTTATTCAGCCCCTGCCTGTCTCAAACCGCTTGTTCTCATCTCCCATCAATCCAGCCCCTTCTCTGCTATATACATACACATGTACTCGATTTTCTCCACCATGCAGCTCTCTGTTTGGGAGGTGAGGGCGCAAGTCGTTGTCGTGTAGGTAGCCCCTTCATACATTTCAAAGGCGGTTTGTCTTCAACATTAGACGCGAGTCGAAACCGTACGGCGAGAAAATGAGTTCAACCGCATTATGCTTTTGTATCATCAATGTTCGCACTGCCGTGCCTGTCTATTCCAAACACGTCGTCCAGGATCTACGAATCTACGCTATTTTCTGTCGAGGACCATCATATGTGTCCTCGTGAAACCTGGATAATGCATATAAAGATAACCTCGAGACGTCGAAAACGTCTTACGGGTAAGCTTCACGTTAACACTTTCTCCAACTCAGTTATCACTCATCCAAATCCATATGCCATTTTGTCACCTCGCTCTTCTCCTTCCCCCATACAATCCCCGTTCCTCACAACTTTTCATTTCACCCGCTCCCTCATCGTATATTCTGTGCAATGGCATGACACACATCTAGAAATGTATGTTGCGCGACATTCTATTTATTCAGCCCCTGCCTGTCTCAAACTGCGTTTTCTCATCTCCCATTAATCCAGCCCCTTCTCTGCTGTATACATACATATGTACTCGATTTTCTCCAGCAACGAGCTCCCTGTTTGGACTGGGGGTGTATATCAGTGTTGTGTAGGTGGCTCCATTATACATTTCAGATTCATAGACCCATCCACATACAACTATTTTCAACATACTGGATCTGACTTGCTGCTAAACATAGATACATACTTTCTCTACAAAAGTATATATAGCGCTCCAATACGCAATTTGCCCTCAACTAAAAATTGACTAGAGGCGTCGATACCTGTGCCAGGGTAAAGTTTTCTCACATCCAACCTTGTTTCCGCACTAGGCCATCTGCTGCAGAGTTATTCTACACCCCCAAAATGATTGCGATCAGCAACCATCATCTCACGTTTGTCGTCGTCATTGTTGTTCTATCGGTTCATGCAACTGCAACAGTCTCCTCTTCAACGGAAAGCGCACAAAAAAGGATTGGAGAAATGCATACGGAAACCAAACAAATAGGGCCATTTTTTCTCGGCTGTCCAAGTGCCTGCATCATCCCCACATTGAACCCGAACTGCGATACTGGCTGTAGATTGGATTCATGTACCATCCGCTTTGACCGTCAGACAAGGGGAGTGAGGTGTGTGAGGACATCTCCGCCACCACCAAGGTGCCCGAACGTGTGCAGTGGGAATTTAATCAGTGTTATTAACGACTGCAACAGTCCAACATACAGGTCGCGTGGCTGTCGTGTGAGGTGCTGTGCAGCCAGCAATACCGCCAGTGCTAGGTTGATATGTTCGTAGGGTTGACGCCGTCGAGGTAAATCCAAAAGCACGTTCCATACCGGTCAGTAAGATTCTTCCAGCGGCTATGGAAGACAAAAATGTCAATGCTTCATTCGCGAAAATTAGGATGATGCACCTTGATATATGAATGCGCAGTTGAAAATCTTTCTGTCACAGACGTTCATTCTTGCCCTCCGAGGTACAATCTCAAATAAATGCTTTCCTTCATAGTCCCTCGCTCCCCAACTCTGTCTTTGCGACTTAGTCTGAGGGTCGCAATGTACCTTCACTCATGCTTTCCTGAAGACCTCGCAGCGAAGAGTTAATGGAGGGTTATGGTGGTGCGAGGTCAATTGCGAAGTCGTAGAGTAGACCAAGGCGAGAACTATGTGCGCTGATCTTCTTGACGCTGAATTTCTCCATTTCATTGTTGCACGCATGCTACACAGATTCAGGAAAGGGGGCGAGGGGAATCATACGTCGAATAAACACAAGGGTTGCTAAAATTGGCATGGAACTATACCCGACTTCATTCGACATTCCGGGTTTACAGCGGGGGGATCACGCTGCAAGCACATTATCACTTTTCACTTACCACCTTTAGCGTGTGTGGAAACAATTGCGACACACGCCCCCTCTACCTGTAAAAATCTTCTTGGAGTCAATCATGAGATTTTGTTGCCATGCATGCGGCTGAAGCTAACATTCATGGCCAATAAACCCTCAGATTTCCTCTTTCCTGACCAGAAATACCGCCACATTGTTGCATTGTTGTGGTGACTCCATCTTGTATGTTTTGATTGCTGTAGACGAGTTTCCGTTGAAAAGTATCACATGTCATGGAAACTAGACCAGAGGCACAGAATCTTGTTCGAATGAACATACTTAGACACATGTCTGTCTGCATGCCTATTTTCATATCTGCTCTTCCAACAGTGTCGATTTCTACATTTGATCATACCTCTCATAGAGTATTCATGTATTCATCACCCGAACACAGAGCTTTCCCACTCTACTCTTGCGTCAGAAAATCAATCTCTACACCCTTCTGCGAACGCATACACAAACACTCAGACAAACACGCTTATATTCTGAACAAAATGTTTTGAACAGAACACCTACCCTTTCCACTCCATCATGCAGCAATGAATCAACCAGTCACCACTCGGTCTGTTTCCCTCTCTCCAGGCTTACCGCTTGCGCAATCTCGCGCTTTCCTTGTTCAAAGTTGTAGAAATATACACCAGCAGAGAGCGGCGGATTGAAAGCATGTTGCACCACATTACTGTTTCTCCCCCAGCTTGTACAAATTGGCGTGACAGTTATCATCTTCTGTACAAAATGCAGTTCTATTTCTGGATAGCGAGCAGCTTCTCACTGCGCTGCTATTCGATTCTGCCCATGGAAATCGGGAGATTCTAAACATCATATCTTTGTCGTTTTGCCAAAGCGGGAAAACCATTATAACACACACATAGCTGGTGTGGCTGATATTGTTTCGGCTGCATCTTGAATATACCCCCAGCACATCTCGGTGCGGGTAAACAATTTCGAATCACGAATCGACTCACCGTACGTGTATTGCAGACGGATAATGTATCTAGCTCCAGAGAAGAAATGAGATCTTCTCCAGGACAAATACATTTTGTCATAGTTGGTAAAATTGCGCTCTGCCAGGCAATTGAAAGCTGTTATTCTGAACTTAAGCGCACCAGTACATCCAGACATTTGGTCGGTGTGGAACAACCCCCACATTTCTCTCCCATCCCAAAATGAACTTTTGCAGAACCATTTTTCCGTTTGCCCTCTTCGTTATCATCGTCTCCCTTCGTGATACAGTCAATGGTACCAAATTGAAGGATATCGCACAACAAAATTCCAAACAGCTTGGTTCCGGGCGTCGGGTTGTCCTCCCTTGTCCTAGTAGATGTACCGAATCACTATTTCCTCCAATTTGTGGATTCGGATGTGTGCCAAATCTCTGTGACAGAACTCGAGACCGCTTCTGGTGCATACGCTCTGTGACGACTACACCAACTGCTATTCCACCAATATTTCCATGTCCGAATCTCTGCCGTGTAACGTTATCCGAGGCAAGGGCTGATTGTATCCGATTGGGGACCCAAAGGAATCGCTGTGTCATCAAGCGTTGCACCAGGATATCTGGTGGCTCTGGAAGGGCTTGTTCACCAACTGGAGGCCCCACACCCATCGAGCAATAATTCATGCGATGTCGTCGTGAAGAAACTCTATTAGAGCGCATTGTATGTTTGGGTTCATTAGTTGAGTGATATCAATTTCAGAATGTGTTGCTTCACCGCACGAACATGCAGTTGGTGATAAAATTCAATTGTCAAAGCTCAATTCCGTAGTCTACTTCCCATCCTCCTGTCCATCGTGATCTCCCACAATTCGCAGATTCGTGCCTTCTTTTCACATCACCGAATAACCAGTGCGACTGTTGACTTTGTTCGAGGGAGCCCACTAGCGTGGTAGAGTACGAGTATAACACAGTCAACGTATGTTGCAGGAGGCATACAAACCGGCGTACTATATCGGGTGTTCATCTGTTCCATGGATAAATTCATTCCTCTTCAACATCCATGAACAGATGGCCGATATAGATCGCCAAAAACTGACTTTCAACCTTGATCAACTCATGGTTCCTCGTATCACACTATCCGGCACGCTCCACCACAGATGATGGTGGATAATCTGCTTCCCTTTTGATATAGTGAGAGATGGGCGACCTTTCCAGCCCGCATCCCGGACTGCTATTCCCCCGGCCTTCGATCGCGAATTTCCTTTCCATCATATTCCAAACCGTCTTTCGCAATAATACTTCACAACCTGGACAACACCAGAGGCCTTTCCAAGCCCCATATCGTACAGAGTCAATCCAATTTCCGCGTACCTTGGGCTCAGTTCCACAAATGTGATTTTGTTCCAGCTCGACGTTGTGATGTGGTACCATCCGGATCTTGGGAGCCTTGGTGTTTTCCACGCCAACCTCAAATTCGGGGGCCTTCATGGTCTTATTTCGGCGCGGTGAATTTGCCACGGTGCGTGACTCGGAGAGCACATGTACCGTGACACGTTTATTCCAAAATTGGTTGAGCTAAATTAAATTAACGCGTTCTGGGCACTGTTTATGTACCACCAATGTACCGAAGCGCGCACTCCGGCCGCGACTTGTGCTCGTTGCAAGAATGGCTCCACAGGCAACATTGCACAACATCATTGCATGACCTGTGATCGACTTGGAAGAGAACTGGTAATGATATGTTGCTGTCGAAGCTCCAAGGACCGGCTCGGAGAGCCCAATGACGCAGGTATGGTAACGGAGCGACGTTCGAAGGATATGTCCCCCGAATCCCCAGGCGGCGAAGTAGATGTCTGAATTGACTAACCCCGCAGCGATCCATTCTCGGCTTGTTTCTACTCTGTGTCTGTCTGTCTGTCTATCTGGCTGGCTGACGGGGAATTCCGCTCTGCTATTGCTATCAATCACGCTCACAGAGTGTTGATGGACTTGATAGCGTGCTAGCTGTGACTTGCAATTGCACTGACAATGTCATATTCCAAGCAATTATCAGGTTGCAGCGCCAAAGTTTCGTAATTAGCCAGCATGAAAAGAGCAACAGCCCAATGGTGGAGCAACTTTTGGCAGTTACATGAGAGTCTGAAGAGGAAATGAAGGAAAGATGATTGTGGATACAACAGAACCGAATTTTGGGTCTGAACTGAATCGGACTATTTGGAATGCGACACAATTGGTCCTCTATCACTATGCTCCAGCTTTTCATTCCCCTCCCTCTCACCGGATCGCTCCATTCGTGGTTCAATTTCTCTTGTTCATTTTCTTGTATCATTGTTCATGCACCACAGGCAACTGGAACTTCCGGTTTGGTTTCCCAATTCCAGTTCCAGTTCCGGTTGAAATGTGCTATCCGAGCATCTTGGCACGAAAATCTCCCGAGTTGTTTTCTGGCGGGCGTAAATCTGGTGCAATTGTGGTGGCTGGGGCATAGAAGCTTTCACGGTCAGTCGCTTCCGGATGTTCAGGTTGAGCTTGTCAACCCAGGACACAATTTGACATTATGTTTCCCAGACCCAGTTCAGAGCAAGTTGGAATACTTCGAACTGAAGCGGTCCTTACTCTATTGTCAAGCGAATGCATCAAACTTTTGGGGGAGTGAACAGCTGCTGACCGTGGCGATTCGAGGTGTGTTGATTCACGGATAATTTGAAGAGTGAATCAAGCAATCCAACTACGACAATATCGCATAGGTTGGTGAGCCATAGCAAGATGAAATTTGCTGCCCGTCATGTACTGCTGGTTCACATACATGCTAGTGGTGCAGTGTGCGTTGTAAGCCTATTTGGAAGTAGAGAAGGGAGATTATCGTAAGGAAGAACAAGATACGCCTTGCATACACTAAATCTACGCGAGGCTCTAGGCTGTATCACCATGCGGCTTCGGCCAGGGAACCAAACATTACGATCAAGGGCAGATGTTATATTTCGCGCTCAGGTTGCAATATCTTTGAGCGTGGGTAACTGCAGCAGAAAAAGTGTGACAAGAATGGATTTTCACCGCAGCAGTTTATCACATCTATGTGATTGACTTCTGATGGTATCTTCAGAGTACTTTTGTGACTCTCGTTGAATGACGCGATCCCGAAGAACAGTTATGTTTTCACACTTTCCTTCACATCTCTTGCTTTAGATAGTGTCAGAGCAACGAAATCATCAACCCATATGCCCTGTAGGACCTATTGTGGCTACTGGAGTGATCTGAATATAACTGGATAGACGGATTTCCACAGTATCGTTCCACTGGAAAACAGACGTGCTCCGCTCACATCAACAGCTCATCTGTGTTTCTTCGGTAGAAATATTGCACCTCGAGTCCTTCCTTCGGTATCATACTCCATCCACCTTCATCTCCAGAAAAAAAACCCTACTGTAGTACAATGGAAGGGGCGACCTTCATGCTCTCGTGTTTTCCAGGTCAGAACCTTTCATCTGGAATCTACGAATCTACAGTACCATTTCGAAGATAGGATATCCACATCCTTCTTCTCCCGGACCAATCAGGTCCCCTCTGTTCACATATTCATATGACCAGCGCAGATCCCAACTCTATTGTGCGCAGCTGCAACATTCTTTCTGGTCTAGAACCCAGCTAGCTGAATTCCACTCATCCAATTCCATATGTCAATTTGTCACCTCATTCTTCTCCTCATTTCCCCGTACAATCCCTACTCCTCACCACTTTTCATTCCACTCATCCCCTCATTGTACGTTCTGCGCAATGGCATGGCACACAACTAAATTAGAAATGTTTGTTGCGCGACATTCTATTTATTCAGCCCCTGCCTGTCTCAAACTGCTTGTTCTCATCTCCCATCAATCCAGCCCCTTCTCCTTCTTCACTGTAGACAAAAAATATATACCTGCACATGTACTCGATTTTCTCCAGCAATGGGCTCCCTGTTTGGACTGGGGGTGTATATCAGAGTTGTGTAGGTTGCTCCATTATACATTTCAGATTCATAGACTCATCCACATACAACCGTTTTCAACACACCGTATCTGACTTGCCGCTCAACATAGATACATACCTTCTTTGCAAAAGTGCATATAATGCTTCAATACGCAATTTGTCCCCAAGAAAAAATTGGCTAGAGACGTCGATACCTGCGCCAGGGTAAAGTTTTCTCACATCCAACCTTGTTTCCGCACTAGGCCATCTGCTGCAGAGTTATTCTACACCCCCAAAATGATTGCAATCAGCAACCATCATCTCACGTTTGTCGTCGTCACTGTTGTTCTATCAATTCATGCAACTGCAACAGTCTCCTCTTCGACGGAAAGCGCACAACAGAGGTCCGGAGATTTGTATTCAGGAGATAAGCAGACGGTTTTTCTCGACTGCCCCAGTAGGTGTGAAACCTCTACAGGAGACGTGAATTGTATCCTTGGTTGTGATCTAGTACCTTGTATAGACCGTTCTGGTCGACGAGGAGTGCAATGCGAGCAGATAACACCGATAACACCGCCTCCCCTACGTTGCCCGAATGTTTGCAGTAGGTCGCTAACCCGAGTCATAAGGGATTGCAGCCGTCGACGTGGCTGTAGTGTCAAATGTTGTAGCACCAGCAATGGTCCTGCTGCATTGATATGTTCCGAGGGTTGATGTCCTAGCTAGAGGTCAATTTCACGGCAACAACTTCCATCTCGATACTGGATATTCTTTCTGTCCCTGTGGACACACACACACACACGTTTATGATGATTCGACGATAGTGCTACTACTTCTAGCTAGACAAGATCAACTGTGCGTGAGAGTTCACCGCCAGCCGTAGATGCCGCACAGTCCCCAGCTGAAATACTGCAATAAAATTTCACATCCCGCTCAACCGTACAATACGAATTGCAACAAACAAACGAATGGTTTCTTTCCTAAACTGTGACCGTGATGGATACCATACCCGCAAAGTACCCTGGACGCTCATGAAACCCGTTCCTCTCTATATCCTTCTATCCCTACCAGCTCGACGTGAAAGTCTGCAAAGCGACATGCAACGTCCCGAATAACAGAACAACGGTGTTCCTGCTCGTAGGTGTGACGTGCCTCTTCACATCGAAATAAATTGAAATTGTATTTCCCAGCTGGTCAGAAAGTGTGTGTGTGTGTGTGTTAGAGCCATGGTTCATGGTGGATCATGTTGTGAATGCTGAGGGTTAACAACGTGGGTATCGTCAAGCAGACATAGAGTCTAGAGTGAGTGAGTAGGGAGAACAGTTCACTTTGTCATGGAAGGGGGTGTTTTGAGGCACGATCGCATGACTTCTGTTGTACACAGCCTTACAAGAATGTCCCAAGCTTCAAATATTGCAAGTCAGCCATTTTAATTGAGTTACGTTGCTCTGCGCATCCCTGATCGCTGTGCAGTAGAACAGCTGTATCAGATTGTTTTGTTTTGTTTTGTTTTTAGTTGAAGTTGATAAGGTGCTTTGCAATAGCTGAGAATAGTCCCTAATGCTGACATATGAACCAAATGAGTAAGATCACTCATCATCTTCACAACTGTTCGTTCAGTCTCACAAGTCTATCATGAAGGACATAGCCTATTTTGAAGACACAGTATACAAAAGGAGGGGGATGGCTATGGATGCTGTTTCTCATACCCAGCCAGTCGATGCACATTTCTCCATTCCTCTTTCGTCACATTCTCGTAGTTTCCCACCTCGCACACCCTCCCTTCCCAATTCTTCCCTACTCCACCCTCTCCACAACATTTTCTTCATTCAAACTTTACTCTCCCAACGCTTTCAACCTTTCACTCTAGAATTCCAGTTCCACACAACACCACAACACCACACCACCACCCTCCCTCCACACTCACTCAACTACCCTCCATTTCAGATGGGTCCATCACAAACCCAAACCAATCATCCCGAAACGAGCAAGCCCGGCTACCACTGCAAAACATGCTCATCCATTATCAATCCACACCCCAGCCCAGCTCGACTCAATTTTTACATTACAACAACAACAACAACAACAAAAATACAATACAACACCAGACAACCCAGCCAGCACGTAATTATTTCACACCCTTTCCCCCACCCTCCCTCACCAATATTCCATCTCTCCTCTCCTACTCTCAAACCTCTCCCGTCTCTCATCATCCATGGTCCCTTTCCACCAAATTTCTCATCCCAGCCCTCCCCCCATTCTCCGCCAGTACATTTTATCGATCCCAAAGTATCCAGTCACTTCACTCCTCGCTCTACCCCACCAAGACCATACCTGCACAACATTATGTACACAAACACATACACGTAATCATCCCCATTCCGCTCGCAAATTTTCACTCCTCCCTCAAACACCCACCCACACACATTCCAAATTATTACACACGCACAACGATCCCTTCACTCCCCCCTTCCTCGTTCACCCCATCTATTTAACCACCCTCCCTAGCCCCGCCCCCAGTCTCCCCATCCTCCCTACCACCACCACCATCACCACCATCACCACCATCACCGCTCTTCCCTCTCAACAATATCTCCTCCCCCCCCTCCCCCCCTCTAATCCCCATCAACAATGGCCCCCAATCCCCTCTCCCACTCCACACACTTCTCTCACCCCACATCTCCCCTCTCTCCAACAAACTCCAACGACCTCAACCACCTCCTCGTCCACACTCCTCCCTCCCCCACACAAACCAATTATGACTCCATACACCGTCCCACACACCCCACCAACAACCACAACGACAAAGCAGCCAAACAACACAAAAAGGCATGCAAAGCAGTCGCTGACCACATCAAAGCCGACATGGCTGCAGAACGCACCTTCTTCAAGTGGCTATGGACAGGCCTCCATACCGCCGCTGTCGGTACATTCATGCTCCTCAAGTTCGATTCCCACACCCCCGACCGCGCCCAACGAGTCGTCATTGCCCTCGCATACATCGTTGCTTTCCTACTTGTGCTCTACGGCCTCGTCGAGTACTACTGTAGAAAGCGTGCGCTGCGCACCGGCTGCATTGACCATGTGCCGGTGTTCATGCGGGAGCACGGCCCTGTGGTTGCTGTGGCTGCGCTCGGTGTTGTGGTGGGCTCGGCAATGGTGTACGGGTTGTTGTCTGGGTCGCAGTTGGATGGAGGAAAGGGGGGACGGGGATAGGGGCGTTGGGGCTGGAGTTGGACAGACGGCGTTGGACTTGGTCGTGGTAGAGAGTTAGTGAGTGTGTACGGATGCTCGGCAGGAAGTAGCGTGATACGTGTACGGGTGTTTTGTTTGTAAAATTAAATTATCGTTCTATTCTAAGATTATTCATCGTGTTGTACTGTACTGCGCGTGCCGCACAATTTGGCTCGAGACGTTTGATCACTGGCCAGACGAGTCCACGTGTGTTTTCCCGCGTTGAATACGTCACGCGGCACCACTCGGAAGGCCCCCAGTATGTAATCGTCTCGCGACTGCTCTCCCAGTGAGCATTATTCAACAACAACAACTGATGATCAGCCCGTGTTTCAAGCTGCAGAGCTGCCGGCATTCAACACTTGCTACCAAAAGTGAGTGATCAATTTCTGTCGTACCATCCAAGCATTCGTCCATTTGGTATCTTGCGAAACGTTCGGTGCACTGACTTATTCTTCGAAGCAACATGTACACTCACCACCCACCTGGCCATCTCTACATGATCGGAAGTTACACAGCAATCTGATTTCTTCCCTGTTCCAGTTATGTCCAGTGCAGAAGGTACAGGGGAGTGGCGTTTATTTGAACAAGCTGCCCGTGATACCCGAAAACGCGATAAACGTTATTGGTTTCATGTGTCATACCCACTGACATGTACGGATTGTAATCCTTGTGGACTATAGAAGATGAAGTCAATTTCCATTCAATTTGTACCTGGATGTAAACTGCAAGTATCTCTCGGAGCTGACGATGGACAGCGAACTGTGTCTAATTGTATTGTACCGTACAATTCACAGTGGAGCTTGTAGTGCTGTAGGTCATGGTTACAAAGTGGAATAGAAGCGAGACGGGGGAAAACGTGGTCAAGCTGTGAGCTCAAATTCATGCTGGAGATACGAAACAAATATCGATTGATCCAAACCTGGAAAGCATTTGAGATTTCAAGTTTTGATGCAACCCGCGCAAATATCACTGCAACTTGAGGCGGCATGATATAACAATCTTTGCACACCACACCGCTGTATTCAACTGCAATCATGTCACGAATTGCGAATCTTCGATGGGCACTTCCTTTGATATGTGCCTAACTTGATTCAACTCATGACAGGTTCTGGTCTGTTCAGCTTTCCATGCATGGATCGATGGTGAGCTAATTTGAACAAATAATTTATTCGGTTTCACTGCGTGTTCATGAGACTAAATTTCAAGTGTACAACCGTCTACCATCATCACCTGCCCGAGCATCCGTACACACTCACTCACTCTCTCTCTCTCTACCACGACCAAGTCCAACGCCGTCTGTCTAACTCCTGCCCCAACGCCCCTATCCCCGTCCCCCCTTTCCTCCATCCAACTGCGACCCAGACAACAACCCGTACACCATTGCCGAGCCCACCACAACACCGAGCGCAGCCACAGCAACCACAGGGCCGTGCTCCCGCATGAACACCGGCACATGGTCAATGCAGCCGGTGCGCAGCGCACGCTTTCTACAGTAGTACTCGACGAGGCCGTAGAGCACAAGTAGGAAAGCAACGATGTATGCGAGGGCAATGACGACTCGTTGGGCGCGGTCGGGGTGTGGGAATCGAACTTGAGGAGCATGAATGTACCGACAGCGGCGGTATGGAGGCCTGTCCATAGCCACTTGAAGAAGGTGCGTTCTGCAGCCATGTCGGCTTTGATGTGGTCAGCGACTGCTTTGCATGCCTTTTTGTGTTGTTTGGCTGCTTTGTCGTTGTGGTTGTTGGTGGGGTGTGTGGGACGGTGTATGGAGTCATAATTGGTTTGTGTGGGGGAGGGAGGAGTGTGGACGAGGAGGTGGTTGAGGTCGTTGGAGTTTGTTGGAGAGAGGGGAGATGTGGGGTGAGAGAAGTGTGTGGAGTGGGAGAGGGGATTGGGGGCCATTGTTGATGGGGATTAGAGGGGGGGAGGGGGGGGAGGAGATATTGTTGAGAGGGAAGAGCGGTGATGGTGGTGATGGTGGTGATGGTGGTGGTGGTAGGGAGGATGGGGAGACTGGGGGCGGGGCTAGGGAGGGTGGTTAAATAGATGGGGTGAACGAGGAAGGGGGGAGTGAAGGGATCGTTGTGCGTGTGTAATAATTTGGAATGTGTGTGGGTGGGGGGGTGTTTGAGGGAGGAGTGAAAATTTGCGAGCGGAATGGGATGATTACGTGTATGTGTTTGTGTACATAATGTTGTGCAGGTATGGTCTTGGTGGGGTAGAGCGAGGAGTGAAGTGACTGGGTACTTTGGGATCGATAAAATGTACTGGCGGAGAATGGGGGGAGGGCTGGGATGAGAAATTTGGTGGAAAGGGACCATGGATGATGAGAGACGGGAGAGGTTTGAGAGTGGGAGAGGAGAGATGGAATATTGGTGAGGGAGGGTGGGGGAAAGGGTGTGAAATAATTACGTGCTGGCTGGGTTGTCTGGTGTTGTATTGTATTGTTGTTGTTGTTGTTGTTGTAATGTAAAAATTGAGTCGAGCTGGGCTGGGGTGTGGATTGATAATGGATGAGCATGTTTTGCAGTGGTAGCCGAGTTTGTTCGTTTCGGGATGATTGGTTTGGGTTTGTGATGGACCCATCTGAAATGGAGGGTAGTTGAGTGAGTGTGGAGGGAGGGTGGTGGTGTGGTGTTGTGGTGTCGTGTGGAACTGGAATTCTAGAGTGAAAGGTTGAAAGCGTTGGGAGAATAAAGTTTGAATGAAGAAAATGTTGTGGAGAGGGTGGAGTAGGGAAGAATTGGGAAGGGAGGGTGTGAGAGGTGGGAAACTACGAGAATGTGACGAAAGAGGAATGGAGAAATGTGCAACGACTGGCTGGGTATGAGAAACAGCATCCATAGCCATCCCCTCCTTTTGTATACTGTGTCTTCAAAATAGGCTATGTCCTTCATGATAGACTTGTGAGACTGAACGAACAGTTGTGAAGATGATGAGTGATCTTGCTCATTTGGTT
>JALQPE010000858.1:0-28156 GCA_030407315.1 Asparagopsis taxiformis
GTTCTGTCGTCATCGGTTTCGCTGTATCCAGGACAAGCACACGCAGAGAGGACATATGACAAGCAGACATTAGTGGATATTGTTTCAAGACAACGCTTCTGCCGATTCTGTCCCAGAACATGTCTTCCTCTAGGGCGCGCCCGTAGGTTCTGCCGGAGAGCATGCAGTAGGGGATGCAGATTGGTAGAAGACCCGCGATGCCCCTTTTTCCGTCGTAGGTTTGGGTGTATACGGGTCCCTATTCCACCGACTTTTGCGCCAACAGTGGCTCTCGACTACTACCACAATGTAACTACTCGGCTACTACGACTACTACGCCGACGACAAGTGCGACAACGACTACTACGCCGACGACAAGTGCGACAACGACTACTACGCCGACGACAAGTGCGACAACGACTACTACGCCGATGACAAGTGCGACAACAATGGCGCCATTCTGCTCATTCTCGATGACGGGCACAGCGGGAGAGCCGGGAGTCAGGGGGGTGTGCTCGTGTGGAAGAGCGAGGGCTCGTGTGATTCTTCTCCAGCAGGTTCCGCCGGCACCGCCCTCAGCGTCATGTCTGGATAATTGCTATACGGCGTTGTTGAGTGCGATTTGTAATGAAGATGATTTCGCCGAGTTTGTGTCGGCTGGAAACATGGCTGTGGATCAATGTTGTGAAACGTGCATGGGAGTTGTTAACCGCATTAGTAGACAGTGCATTTAGATTGTGGTAGAGATGAGTAGATTTTATTGGTAATGTCGAAAGCTGTGCTCTCGCTGGGCATCGCGTACTGGGTTCACTCTCGCCAAGCGGCAGGGTGCGGGTTATATTGATCACTTCGACAGGGAAACGAGACGAAATTTGTGCAAATCCAGATGACTTGACACGCGTGCAGGCGGTTCTCGTGTGAGATAACAGTGATCGGTGATTAAATATATCATCGTGCGACAGTCTGTCTCTATTCTGTACTCTAGTATTTGCAACGTGTTCAACAAGTTATTCAAAATTCAAATTATCGTTGAAAAGTTATGCGGCCGCTCTAGTTCCGACGAGTTGGTCCACTTGTCCGCTCCATGTTGCCAGTCGCGAAAATATCATGTACGTTCGTTTGTTCGGAGATTGTGTGTACGCTCCATGATGGTCCTTGGCGCCGGCAGCTTGTTTCTCCAAACTCATTGTTGCCGCTGCATCACCAGAGTTGGTAGAAGTACATGTACCTTGCGATGTTTCACACGCCACATATCAGACACAACACGCGTGATGGATGTTTTTCCTTCATAATCTGCAAGCCCTAACCGGTGGCCTTTCGACAGCCTGCCAATCGATCCACTGGAAAGTACCGGTGGGCGCGCGAGAAACGCCCCGAATGAACAGTGGTACGTATTGTACGTCGCCCAATTTCGACATGCGACCACGCCACAGCGACACGCCACATCATCGACCAATCGATTACTCGTATGCATTCGCTATTTCGCATAACACTCCTAACTACAGATATATACTGGTACCGTCCTTGTTGCCCGCACGCGGTGCCCAACTGTGTATCAAGTCCCGACGCACCTCTCTCCGGTCATCTCTATCCATGTGGACACGCAGTGTCCTGCTTGCATACCCGAATGAGTTGTCTTACAGTACTTACGACGTCTACCTCCCGCTCCAGTCCATCCACCCTCACTCTTTTTTCCCGAAATGCCTCGCACAAGAAAGTCCCCGCCGTGGTCATCGCCTTCTATATGCGACACGCACGGTCTCCAATCCTGTCCTTCGAGCGTCAGCGTCCAGAACCGTCTCCAATCCCATTTCCCAGCCCCGTCCCTCCCACCATGTTCACAGGCCGCAGTCCTCTCAGGATACACCTACTCTTTCTAGCACTCCACAACAAACCCAAACCTTTCCGTCTCTCACAAATGCACCTATACATCAAGACTTCCCATCTCCTGTAATACCAACACCTAGTGAAACAGTCCAACAGCAGAAGTTCACTCCACCCCGACTCTGCCTCTCTCCAGATCCACCCTCCCCTCAACACCTCCGGTCAAAAAACCAACCAAGAGCAGGGAACAATTTGTTCTTCTAGCAACGACAATTCTGACTACTCGGAATCCGGCAATATATATCCATGCTTTCCAAAAACACAATCCAACGACATTCTTCGTCGAGAAGTTGCCGCCTCTCGCGACTTCGTCACAGCCGACTTCATCCAAAAGTACTGTAACGAGAAGAAAGCTCGCAAATTCATACTACAATGGACTTCCCTCTATGCCGCTGCCAGAATTTCTGGTTCTAACAAAAACACAGTCGAAAGCCTCGAAGAAGCTTCAATTCTTTATAATCACGGCAGGAAGGATTCCAAAAATTCCCACGTTCAAAGCGCTATACCACATTGTAGGACCAGCCGGGGTGGCGATCGTTAAGGGAGTTCTAGAATTGCAGCCGTGTCAGGGCGAGGTGAACCGGATCGCGCTGGTTGAACTTGCGTTTCTCGCGTCGCTCAGTCGCGGTGGCGATTGGGTGGTGTGTTAGGTAGTTCGTTAGACGTAGTTAGCTGGTACGAGCTACGGACACGTTGTCCTTTAACGAACGAAACAAAGAACAGTACCACCGCTTGTGTTTGACTGTATTTTGGTAGCTAAGAAAGGGTAGGGTAGAGTAGGTTAGCAGGTAGACACAGGCGTCACGACGCAACGATCCACGCGAGGATTACGTCAACGAACGAGGTGGCACGTCACCGGAGGCGCTCTCAACCAAACCCGTAGGAACGACACGCGATCAGCTTCACGTGTGGCAATGGGCAGGGAGTACGCAGCTCAACGGAGACGAAGCCTCGTTAGGCGTAAACGTAAACGTAACGTAGAAGTCAGTCGTAGACTAGGGCACGTTGCCCGATCGATCATTGTCCCCTTTCCCTCCCGGCACGATGCCAATACCTATTTAGCCACGATGGCTTCGCATTACAGTGTAAACACTGCTCGTAACGTCCCCGAATGGGAAAGGACCTTGTGGGTCGCACGTGGGGACCCGTTGGTCCGTTGGCCGTTGCCAGTTCGTTCGTTGCACACGTGTGCCGGCTGCGCGCGCGCACGCGCCAGCAATGTTCATACATTGCTGTTATCGCTCGGGTCCGCCGAAATTCGAATTCCGCGGAAATCGTAAATATTTGCCATTTTCGAATTGGCCACGTATACTACACAGCCCCACCCCCACACGTGGACGTCCCGGCCACGCGAGGGCCGTCAAGACGCGCCTGAGACACGGGGCCTAGCGCCTTTTCGGGTACAACTGCGGACGTGGCAATTGTCCCGAAAAGTCTCGCTTGAACGTACGCGGCCCGGTTGGCCGATCGGTTGGCCACGGTGCCGGAGCGCGCGCGTGCGCTCCGGCTCTTCGTAATCATCGGGGCCCGCCCGTTGGCATCGTGCGTCAATTCCTCGCTCAGGCGTTTCCTGCAATCGAATGCAGTGTCCAATTCCACCACGCGGGTGTGTTCCGAATCAGCGTGATACGCACGCAGGCCGCAGCCATCTCGTGAATCTGCCAGCGGGCATTACGACAACGGTCCTCAGAAGGTTATTTAAGCCGCGCCTCAGGCGTAATAGCGGTCGTCGCTTTCCCTTCCTTTCCTCATCGTCACCCAGGCCGTTGCCTTTCCTTTCTGCATCCCCGCTTTCCCCCGCTGGGTACTCCTGGCTGCTTCCGCTCTTATCGTTGTCTCGTTTCTTCTCGCCCGCGTGGCTCTCGTCTTCGTGCTCGTTGCACTCGTCGTGAATATTGCGTACAGCGTAACCACGATGGTTACGACGCGTAGCACCGATACCAACACTCCGCGGCCCGCAGGCTCTGCTGGAGGTGGAGCGAGGAACCCTTCGCAGGGCGCTCCCTCCCTCGTCAGAGTCGGTGTGCCGCCAGCGACGGAAGCGTCCGTCGCGCCCGCCCCGTCCGTTGGGGCGGTTCAAGCCGTTGCTCCGCAGGCCGTTGCCTCATCGTTGCGCCCGACGGCTCCCGTTCCGCCTGTCGTTCCGCCTGTCGAGGCGGCAGGGGCCGTTTCCCCTGCTGATGGCGACGCCGCGGCGTCTGTCTCAAGTCCGGAGTCACCCATAGTGCCGGAGGTCGTACCCTCTGGTCGCGGGGTGGCGGCGATGGCCGCGGCCGCAAGTTTGCGTCGTGCTGAGGCAGCGTCGCGCGCCGGAGAACCTCATCGTGAGGGTTCGCCCCAGTCTCCCCTGTCATACCGCGGAGTGGTCTGCCCTGGTGGGGTCGTGTCGACATCCTATTGGACGACCCCGGCTCGGGAATAACCAATGGAAACAGCCTCGCTGTACCTCAGACCAGTGAGGGAGAGGGACCCATTGGGACAACTAAAGACCCCACAAGGAGCAAATTTTAACTAAGCTGACTCAGCTAACTTTACACTGTAACACTAACAGTCGGTGATCTCGCGGGCTCCCGCAGTCGCCATAATAGGGATCTAATTGGTGCATATAAGGATATTTATTCCTAACTGTCTACCTACCCTAACTGTTTACAGTAACTTAGTTTAGTATAAAATGCCTCTGGATTAGCCAGAGTGCTTAAACTTTAGAGATAACGTAAACTCACGTGGAATTTACGACTCCACTGAACAGTGTTTGCATTGCTTTATTCTATCCTTCCAGGACGAATTAACTTTAGCTATACAGCTCGACGGGTTATAACCCGTCGAGCTGGAGTTACGTCTTTCGCTCCATCAATACGCACTTCGTGCGTGAGCACCCCCAACCTTCACCCGGCATTACCGGAAGACCTTTCGTGGTATACTCGCCATTGGCGGTTGACGCAAGATTCGCTTGCTCTACCACGCTACCGAGGCTCGGGACACCTGTAGGGTGGTTTTGCCGCTTTGCGGATTTTCTACCTACTACATTGGTCTCTCGACCTAGAATCTTACCGTCATCTCAGCCGACCGGCGACACACCGAAACCACTCAAGAAGAGTAAACTCGTCGTTAGACGTGAGCTCATTGAACAAGAGTAGAAGTGATGCCATCGGACAAGTCTCCGGAACATTCTGACTTTGAGTCAGACCCCATCGGGGGAGGTTCAACCCAAGAATTCGTCACTGAGGAAGGAGTCTTCCGACTTATGCATGAACATGCAGACAAGATTCTCAATGATAAATTGAAAGAGATGCGTGATGAGATTAGCCAAGCTGTTGAGGACACCCTCGATGACCGACACGGCGATCTCGTCTCAACTCTCGTGGATAACACGATTGATTTGCTTGCACCCAAGCTGAAAGCCATTTTTCCACGAAATGGTAGATGAGAAAGAAGTAGACGTCTTCTCGGGAACGTGGAAGTCTATCCGTGTGGATTTTCTACAACGGGTTATCCGGCTTGAAAAGAAGGTCACTGACCTACAAAGGAGAAGCTACGCTAGCTCTTCTTCCGGTGATCAGCACCAAGGGCTTTGGAACCAACAAGACGGCACTGCTGAGAACAGCGTAGCTGTAGAGACCGAGAAGCTCGACAAGGTCGTGGACGTCACCAGACGTTTATCAGATCGAGTGGACTTACTCAGCGAGTCTCTCGCCCGTCCGGTACCAAGTTGAAATCCCAACGTGGGTGACCCATTATTTGGGTTTGGTGATACACCTTCGAATCCATTCGAAACAGAAGGACCCTTGGAACCAGGCTTAACTCCTTTAAGAGCCCGCGAACCCGCGTTCGATCGTGTAGTATCCTACCGGTATTACCGGTTACAAGACAAGTCATCATCGACAGAAGCTCCGAACGGAAAGAGTAGAAGTCTCTACAAGATAACGGAAAAGATTCGGAACTTCAATGCGTCCTTGACGCCGTTCGATGGAACGCAACCCATCGATATACTTCGGTTCCTCGCCGAGTACCAAGATGCTTGTGACTCTTGCGGAGTATCAGAAGGACTTGCAACAAAGTTGCTACGTTATTTCCTTGAAGGAGATGCGCAACGGTTCATCGCGTCCGAATCTCGGAAAAGGAAGTTGCTAAATCAACTGCACCAGCAGATAACGTGGCCACAGGCCGTCCATGCTTTACTTTCTCGTTATGCAATGGATACAGTTTTGGCTGACGCCTACGACGCGGTCACGCGTATTAAACAAGAACCTCACGAAGATGAGGCAGAATACGCCGACAGACTGCAAGAGGCCGCACTGTTGTGTGCTAATGTTTTCTCTGAAAGAGACCTGGTAAACTACTACCTCAAAGGGCTACGCCCGGGGGTAAAAGACACCGTGAAGGTCACCGTTGGCCGAGACGAAGATTTCCTTGCTGTGCGCAATCTGGCAAAAGGACTCGGGGATTCCCTAAGAGCCACCACAGCCGACACGGCAAAGCCCAAGATGTACCCTAGTAGGGAGCTCGCCGAACGAAAACGCAAAGCGTTACTAGCCACCATGGCTAGAGAAGACCTCGGAACGAGGAGAGAAGCAACTACGTCGCAGACGTTACAACCACTGACTGTGGGTCCGAACGCGGAGGCACCGCCGATGGAAGTACCACCCCTCACCGAGGATCATGTGAATCTTGCCGAGTCCATGATCCCGAAGGGTGCGGTCAATTGGCGTTGCTCCGGATGCCGGCAACCCGGTCACGTGCTGTACACATGCTCTTATCTCTCCCGTTCCGTAGGAATGTATTTCGCTTTCGCAAACTATGCATACCAGCAAGAACCGGAACAAGTCATGCGCCGACAGCAACGGCAATTCGACAAGTTCAAGAAGAAGCAGGTCCCTGCAAAGACGATTATCCAACGGCAGAAACCGTTTCCACGCATGGTCGCGTTTGCCGAGGACGACCCCGTCGATGACCAAGCCAATCCGGTTTCCGGACTTCAACGGAGTATAGGTTCGTCTCTCTCGGCAGAAACCGCAGTTGATGCCCTGGCATCTTCAGATCAATCATCCGACACTTCGTCGGAAAACTAACCGGGGGGAGTGAGGTGTCGCGCTCCCACCAGGAGGTGGAACAGCTTAGCTGTAAAATGGACATCTCACCATCCACACCTCCACAGGGTGGAACGGAGATACCAACGCGGTTGAACCGTACTACCCAGACACCAACAGGGGATATCCCTTATCCCCTCCCCTCTCAGCCAAAGGCTGCATGTCTTTTGAAGGCAGCCCACTACGTGGTTTTAGGTTCCATCGGAATATCCGAGACACTTCTAACGCCTATGCGTATGGTTATAGACACAGGTTCAGGCCCTTCTGTCGTCCAAGAATCAACCTTACCCAAAGGATGGAAGACCTATGCCGCGCAAACCGGGAATATTCCTCAACTGGCAGACGCCAATGGTAATACTCTCAGGATAACAGGAATAATCAAGCTGCTAATACAGCTAGGACGTAAGGTTCTGGACGCAGAATTCTTTGTAGCACCTAAGCTGGCAGTACCAGTTATCCTGGGAACAAGTATCATGAACTCACATGTAGATGCAATTCGATGCCGCGCTCAGCGCATTGATGTACACGATGGTGGATCGATCGCCATCCTGCGTATGCAAAATGTGAGTAAATTGAGCAACTCTTCTTCTTGTTATGTACATGAACCAAACCCTTCGCAGGGTACTGATCTGGACCACCAGTCAAACCGGATCCGGCTAGCAAGAGAAATCACAATTCCCCCCATGAGTCAATTAACCGCATCGGTTGTCTGTGCTGGGGGCGGACTAAGCATCCTAGAGGCAAAGGAAAAACTATTCCACCGACAGCGGATCTCAATGTCGAATGGCATTGCTGAAATCATTCCTCGTACAGTCTTCACTGTCATTCTCACTAATTTTGGTTCGACCGAAAGATACCTCCCGAAGGGGACGGTTTTCGGTATTGCCCGTCGAGCACCCGGCCCAGCAGATCAAAAGCTCCCTAGTGAGTTATCCTATTCCGGCTCAAACCGTATCATCAGTCTAACCAACCCGATGACGGGAACCAAGGAGGAAGAGAATCCGCAATGGTGGGAGGATGTATCCTTGGAACACCTTCAACAACCACAGTTGAAGGAGAAAATTATAGCGATGCTATCGCAGCATGAGTCCATGTGGGACGGGTCTCTTGGAGACATTAAAGCAACCGAGCATCGGATTGATATAGTCGAAGGAAGTCGACCGCGTCGACAGCAACCATACCGAATGGGGCCCTTAAGGAGGGAGCTAGCAAGTAAGGAGATCATCTCCATGCTGGAAAAAGGAGTCATCGAACCCTCGAACTCTGAATGGGCTAGCCCAGTGGTCCTGGTACCCAAGAAGGATGGTAAATTACGCTTCTGCGTTGACTACCGACGTCTCAACGACATCACCATCTCGGATGATTATCCGTTACCCCGTATGGACGATTGCATATACCCCTTAGGAGATGGACGCGTGTTCACCACGCTTGATTGCAGCTCAGGCTATTGGCAGATACCCGTTGCGTCCGAGGATCGGGATAAGACGGCTTTCACGTCGCATCTTGGAACGTATCGGTTTAAACGACTTCCCTTCGGGCTGAAGAATGCACCAGCCACGTTCCAACGTGCGATTGATATTATCCTAAGCAGCGTACGCTGGCAAACATGTCTCATCTATCTTGACGACGTCATCGTCTTCTCCCGTAGTGAGGAAGAACACCTCCACCAAGTGGATCAGGTACTCACACTGTTGAGAACGGCAGGGGTAACCCTCAAGCTGGCCAAGTGCCACTTCTTCGAAGCAAAGGTAGATTACCTTGGACATGTTGTCATACCAGGTAAGCTGGCGGTCGCCCAAACTGCGACGGATGCTATCGCGAAAGCAACTTTTCCAACCACCCCCACGCAAATGCGTTCCTTCCTGGGGAGCTGCGGTGTCTTCCGCCGTTTCGTCAAAGGGTACGCGGATATCTCCCACCCCCTCAACGCGATGTTGACCAAGGACAAACTACCGAGCTTCGGTTCAATTCCTCCAACGGCGGAACAACGCCACGCGTTCGATAAACTTAAAGAATCTCTGGTGCAACCACCGATACTGGCTCTGCCCAGGGTGGGTAAACCCTACATCGTAGATACTCAGACGCTTCTGCGTATCAGATAGGGTGTGCGCTGTTGCAACAGCAGGATGACGACGACTATCGTCCTGTAGGATATTGGTCGCGGACTTTGACCAAACCAGAACGGGGATATTCTCCGACGGAGCGCGAGTGTCTCACTGTAGTATGGGCAGTCACTACCCTTAGGCCGTACCTTGAACAAACGAAGTTCGTTGTGAGATCCGATCATAACGCGTTCGTTGGTTGATGAATATCACTGACCCGTCAGGGCGCCTGTGTCGTTGGCGACTCCGTCTGTCAGAGTTTGACTATACCATAGTCTATCGTCCTGGCAGGGTTCATCAAGTATCAGACGCGTTATCGCGTGTCGAAATGGAAGGGTTAGGCCCCCATCCAGTGGATGACGAAATACCCACGCTCTTCGCGTATGACTTTCACCAGGAAATACCTGTTACCGAAGAGATGAACCCGTGGTTCTTTGATGTACTCATTGCGCGGACCTCCGCTCACACCCCCTGATGGAGGAAAACCAAGCTGTCATGACGACACATCCTCAGACAGAAGGTTCCGAACCAATCACACTCAACGAGTGGATCGAAGAGCAACGCTCTGATGACTTTTGTCAACAAGTATTGACAAGTCAGAAGTCTGACACTGTCTTCTTCGAAGATGACAAAGGTGTCTTGCGACGTAAATACACCCTTGACAATTCCCACCAAGTGGTTGTACCAAGAACACTCAGGCCCCGCCTGTTGAAGATGTGTGATCACGATGTACTCGCGGGTCACCCCGGACAAAACCGTATGTATGAGACCATGCGTCTCTCGTATGAATGGCCTGCCATGGCCGCGGATATCACCGCTACGGTCGAACGTTGTCAGGCTTGCGCCAGGAACAGACTCAAGTTGCGTAGACACGCTAACACCTTGAAACTATTCCCAGCTTCAGCACCGCTGGAAGAAGTCTCTATAGACTTACTAGGCCCTCTGCCTAAAACAAAGAAGGGTAACCTTAACCTTTTAGTAATTACCTGTCGCTTCACGAAGCTTACACAGGTTGTACCATTACGCAGTATCACTGCTTACCATGTGGCTGTCGCCTTCTGCACCCACTGGGTTTTCAAGTACGGTCCCCCTAGGACGTTGCTCTCCGATAACGGACCTCAGTTTGCTTCCAAACTTTTCCAGGCTGTTTGCCTGCAACTTGGAACAAAGAACTTGTTCACAACAACTTATCACCCACAGACCAACGGTCAGGTGGAACAGTATAACCGTACGTTGTTGAACATGTTACGCAACTACGTAAATGAAAACCAGAATGACTGGGACGTGTACGCACCAGCGTTGACGTACGCGTACAATACGCACGTGCATCGCACGACAGGGACGACACCCTTTGACCTTATCCTAAGTAGACCACCACCCCCTTATTCCCTTCATCACTCAACGAGAACAAGGCAAAAACCGGACACTTTCTTGAAACAGGACTTCCTGCAACGGATTGATCAAGCAATTGAGAAGGCCGGTCAAAGGCTGCACGCCACGCAAGCGCGTTATAAACGAGACTTTGACCGGAGAATCCGGAAGACCAAAAGACTCCTCCAGGAGGGTGACTACGTCTACCTTGACAACCCCGAGGTACGGGAACGAAACAAGTTAACGCCACTGGTGCAAGGACCTTTCAAGGTCGCGAAAGCCGGTAGGCGAACCGTTCACATAGAACGGGATGGACTCGTTGAACAAGTTAGCCATGACCGCGTGACGTATGCGCCACAACCTGAACAGGAAACACCGCACTCACGGTTAACTTCTAACGGAGCATCCGTACCTGCGGTGGGAACCGACGATCAAACCGCCAACAAGATGCCGAGTATGGCGGAAGAGCGACTACGTCGTGATACATCAAGCCCGCCGCGCGAAACGCTTCCAGCCGGACTGCAGCCAGGCCACTCTGTAACAAAACCTTTGTCATCGCGCCCCGCGGTTGAGGGTGAACCTTTAACCGATATACAGAGTATCGGTCCGAGACGAACCGGCTTTGAGGAGGGGGCCCAGGCCGATATTCATCGTCAGGATAATGCTGCTTCACAGCCGATGTCCACTCAACTTGACCTCCCCGAGGATGAAACTCTTGACAAAATGCAGGAACCTGCTTCCCAAGACGCCAACAAGACGTTCTCCCGGCTACGCCGATCAACTCAGAAGGCACCAACCGGAACAAGCCCGACGAAGAATAGTCGCTCTCGACGACAAACAAGAATAAGCCGACCACACGGCATGGAAATATCCCAAGACGCCACTTCGGCTGAGCCGATAAACCCTACGGGTGACACGGCTAACACCGGAAGAAGGCGACGCTCGTCGAGCTAAGATGTTCCAACCGAACAGGGAGCTACGTCTGTGTTCTCGGAAATGGACGCGGACGTCCACAACCTCTAGTACACCTAGTATTACTAGGCGGACGTCCATGTTCTCCAGTATTTTTGGATGTCCGCCTAGAACCGGACGTCCATGCGGTCTAGTACGTCTAGTATTACTAGGGCGACATTCATTGTTTCTAGTACCACGGATGTCCCCCTCGGGATGGACTTCCGCCATGTCTATGTCCACCTAGGACGGGCGCCGGTTCAGAAATTCAAAAATTTCGACCCCAGAAATTTCTGCCGCCGTGCTCGACATGGATGTCCGCATCCATCACGGCGACCACTCTATTTTTCCTTGTCGGTCGACTCCAATTTCGTCTTTAATTTTTTCATCCTCTCGCTCACACCCCCTTCCTGTTGGTGCTCACCTCCCCCGTACTGTACCTCAAACACCCCCAATACCACTCTAGCACGCATTTTCAGATACCTATCCCCGCTTCCACGGTGCACACCTCCATTCCATACCTACTTTTCTGCTCTACCGTACAGATTTCGTATAACCAGTCCTCATACTACCTCAGAATAGGGCAAAACACCCCCTATCTCCTCGACCATGCTCTCCCCCATCACCTTTGAAACGTATTGTTCTTCAGTACCCTCTCTCCTCTACCCTCAACCCCTCTCCTTCGCCCTCTACACAAACTTCCCCTGCAGCTTACTCTTCCAAAACCTCTCACTCCCCATCCCGTACCCGACCTGCTCCACCCCTCCCTCCCTCAGCTGCTCCATGCCCCCACGCCATCCGCATCTTCGATACCGTATACACCACCACCACCGGCCCACGCTCCCGCACTGCGGGGTGGCTCCCCCGCCGTATCCCCAGAAACCTCCCCGCTCTGAAACACATATCAACCCCCCACTTCGCACCCTTCCTCCCACTCCCCTCCCTCCCCAAATACAATAACCCCCTTCTTCTCCATCACATCCCCACTCACCACAGCCAGAACAGACGCCACCCCCTCCCCTTCTTTCTCATCACTTTCCTAAAAACCCCTCCTCTCGGCGCCTTCAACCGCACCCTCCTACGGTCCCACCTAAACACCTCCTCCGCCCTCACTACCCCAACACCCCCCAGCGTCTCCCCAATCCCCATAATATGCTTGTCGGCACTCCTCTCCGAATCACAATCCATTCTAAACCCGCACTCCGTACATTTCCACCTCCCCCTGTACCATCCCAAGATTCCATCCCCCCACAGAACACATCCTCATACCACAGAAGAATTTTCTTCCTCTCATACCTCATCCATAAAACCTCCATCAGCTCCATGTAAATTTCGATGAAAATATTTTCTCTACTATGCAATCTCAAACATGTATGAGCCTATGCCTTTCCGCTTTGTCAACCCTGAATATTGGTACTCATGTATTCATAAAATAGGGCCACCCACATCCCTATCCCGTTCTGCAAGCTTTACAAACCACTAGACGCATACTCCACAACTATACAACAAACACTACTCGCTATTTCAGACGACGCGGTACACAAGTAGCGTAGTGTCAACCTTCCGTGACGCCTTCCCTGATGCGTACAAGTGGGAAACACGTCTAGACGTATATCACAAGTGAGCGCGGGAATTTTCGGCACAGGAGATGCTGGGCCACAAAATTGATTTTTCGGAAATTTTAGAATTTCTGGGCTGGCCAGCAATGCAATCGAGCTGGACATCCACCGGACGTCCATTTCAGGTTGGTCGCGAGAGGGTGGGGCGGGACCATGATGAAACAAGGACCAAGACCTTTCCCTGACGTGTTGAGCCTGAAATCGACCCTTCGTGAGACGCGATTTTGGCTTACAGTTGGTGCTAATAGAAGCCAGTGATAGCCCCGATCGGGGCGGCAGCCGGCTCCGGCTTACAGTTGGTGCTTACAGACGCCAGTGATAGCCCCCGATCGGGGCCGGCGGTCGGTTCCTGGGGCCGTTGTGGCCAAATTAGACACCCTGATTTGAATTAAAATTTGGGCTATTCTCAAAAACATGCACATGTGAACATGTTTTTGAGATGGGGGTGTGCCGTACGGCACAATCGACCGCCCAAATCGTTGATTTTTGCAAGATTTTTTGTGCCCGAAATTTTAGAATTTCTGGGCTGGCCAGCAGTGCATCTGAGCTGGACATCCACCGGACGTCCATTTCAGGTTGGTCGTGTGCTGCCTACATCCACGCATTGCAGAAACTAAGCCAGCGGGTTCACTACTAATACAAAGTACACGGAATATGAGTAACGTGATAGGTGAGTAGTGTTTGTGTTGAGGGAGTAAGGCGGGACCATTATGAAACACGGAAGAAGATGCGTACCTAGCATAACTTAGGCTTGAAGCCTGGAATCGACCCATCTTTCGGCGCCATTTAGCCTCACAGTTAGTGCTTACAGAAGCCAGTGATGACCCCGCTCGGGGCGGCGGCTCCGGTTCCTGGGGCCGTTGTGGCCAAATTAGACGCCCTGATTTGAATTAAAATTTGGGCTATTCTCAAAAACATGCACATGTGAACATGTTTTTGAGATGGGGGTGTGCCGTACGGCACAATCGACCTGCCCAAATCGTTGATTTTTTACAATTTTTTGTGCCCGAAATTTTAGAATTTCTGGGCTGGCCAGCAGTGCAATCGAGCTGGACATCCACCGGACGTCCATTTCAGGTTGGTCGTGAGAGAGTGAGGCGGGACCATGATGGAACAAGGACCAAGACCTGTCCCTGGCGTATTGAGCCTGAAATTGACCCTTCGTGAGACGCGATTTTGGCTTACAGTTGGTGCTTACAGAAGCCAGTGATGGCCCCACTCGGGGCGGCGGCCGGTTCCTGGGGCCGTTGTGGCCAAATTAGACACCTGATTTGAATTAAAATTTGGGCTATTCTCAAAAACATGCACATGTGAACATGTTTTTGAGATGGGGGTGTGCCGTACGGCACAATCCACCCGCTGAAATCGATGTTTTTTGCAATATTTTTTTGTGCCCGAAATTGTAGAATTTCTGGGCTGGCCAGCAATGCATCTGAGCTGGACATCCACCGGACGTCCATTTCAGGTTGGTCGTGTGCTGCCTACATCCACGCATTGCAGAAACTAAGCCAGCGGGTTCACTACTAATACAAAGTACACGGAATATGAGTAACGTGATAGGTGAGTAGTGTTTGTGTTGAGGGAGTAAGGCGGGACCATGATGAAACAGGGAAAAAGATGTCACCCAAGCATAACTTAGGCTTCAAGCCTGGAATCGAACCTTCGTAAGACGCGATTTTGGCTTACAGTTAGTGCTTACAGAAGCCAGTGATGGCCCCGCTCGGGGCGGCGGCCGGTTCCTGGGGCCGTTGTGGCCAAATTAGACACCCTGATTTGAATTAAAATTTGGGCTATTCTCAAAAACATGCACATGTGAACATGTTTTTGAGATGGGGGTGTGCCGTACGGCACAATCCACCCGCCCAAATCGATGTTTTTTGCAATATTTTTTTCTGCCCTGAATTGTAGAGTTTCTGGGCTGGCCAGCAATGCATCTGAGCTGGACATCCACCGGACGTCCATTTCAGGTTGATCGTGTATCGTGCACGTCCACCCATTACCGGAAGCAAGTAGGCGATGAAGCACGTACAAACCCAATTGTTCTGCTATTTCTAGCATAGACCATCGAGTCTAGAGATGTGAGGGAATCGTCCTGGAAATCATGCTCCAACCCACGAGGGAATGGACAATCTAGTTTGAAAGCATGGAACGGAAGTACATTATACTAGGTTCATAGATTGGAAGTGATAAAGGAGATGATTATATTCTCGATAATTGTTTACCAAAGTAGTAGTTGTTAAGCTATCTAGCCGTCGGAAAATGTTCTTCCTCTTCGTCCTCACTATATTCAGGATCTCCGGCAGAATAGGCGTTATCGGCAACTGTGGAGTTGAATAGCTCAAGATGAATTTTTGACCCGGTGTGAGGGTTCTCTTCTTGGGAGCTTCTGTCGTCTTCATCCGCATGATTCCGAGTTGCCCTGTCTTCGGCCTACGATCTTTCTTGACCGGGATGGGAACAACTGTCTTGTGGCGAACATTGACAGGTGCCGGTTGACTTTGCCTGGCAGACCGGCGCGGAGCATTGGCGATTACTTCTTCTTCGAATCCCAACCGCCTGATGAAACCAAACGAAACATTGTCGGGAATCGGATACGACGCATTCCTGAAATACGTGTGATACCTCGTTGTCGTGTGTGACACAACTCTGTCGACATGCCCTGCCCCGGCATGTTGTACATGGCCGTGACCGATGAAGACTGAACGTGGCGGAACGATTACCTTCTTCAGCTTCATCGTCTTGGCGTACATATCTAATTCCAGCGCTTTGGAAAAGACGTACTTGTGGGACCCTGGACACACCCAGATAGGGAATGGGTCATCTCCGTTGGCAATAACAAAGTAACCCGGAAGTTGATCTTTGCGGTCGCGAGGAGGAACAGGGAAATCATTGTGTGGGACCTTGCCGAGGACACCCCTTTCCCGTTATCAAAAACCGTCCCCCAGATGCCGGCATGACAAGTTTTTCTCCCGGTAAACCGCACTCCTCCAGCCCTATCAGCCGGACAAGGATTCCCAACCACACATCCAGCAGGGCTCGCCGCGTCACAAACTTGAACCGGTCGATATGCGTCTCATCGTTCTCGGCATAGTCAACCAGGCAGTGGCGCGTAGACGTGAAGCGAGCCCTCCCCTCATTCCGGTTCTTCTCATCTGTTTCATCGTCCCCAGTATTGACAATGGGACTCCACAGCTGCCGGTTCCCAGGGTCCTTGTGCACCTCCTCCCCCTCCCACGTTCCCAAAAAGTACCGAAACAATTCCTGGTTAGGAATTTCTTCCATGAGACCCAAGTCAAATGGGAACTTGTCCGACGCATCGAGGTAGCTTACATCCGCGAAATTGTGCATCACCGTATACCCTCGCTCGTTGATTTCCGTTCGGCAATTGTGGAAGTACGCCATACCAGTGCCGGCCTCATACGAATCCTTCCAGCTTGTAGACATTCGCGCAACCTGGGCGAAGTCCAGCCTCGAGGGTAGAAACGTCGATGTAGGCTCACACATCGCCTTGGCAGCCATCTTCCACGCTGCGAAAAACATCGGATAGATGGTGTCGATCTCGAAAACAAGATGACGAGCCCGATGTTGTTCCGGAATATGCAGCCCCTCAAACACAGGGTCCATCGCCACTTGTTTCAAATACCTCACCTCTCTGCCCTCCTCATCGATTTCCACACTCTCCAATAACAACCTGAGCTCAATCGGGGGCAGACAGCCAACCCTCACCGATGCGATGACGTCCGCGGGACGCTGCGCCAGATGATGCCCTTCAGCTCGGTCTTTGACTTCGAAATCGTCGGGAAGAGATGGCATCCGGTCGTCGAACAGGAGGTCGTGTTCAGAAGGAGAGTCACGAACGATGTAACCGTCTTCATCGACTTCCACTCCTTCCGGAACAGTGAATGTAATTGTCACTTCGCGGACCCCCTTGCTTTCGACTTGGCCCGTCTGCACCCTGTTTGTCTTCCTCGTCCGAAGCGGTATGGACAGATTCTTGGTTGGAGGGAGTCGCACCAGCACGTTGGTTATCTTGGGGGACAATCTCAACGGCAGAATCGGGGGAACGGGCGGAGTCTTCGTCAACCTCATCACCGGAAGCAGTGGCTTGTTGTTGATCGGTGGGTTTATCAACAACGGCCTGCTCTTCTTCCCCGGCGGATTGTTGTACCACAACCGGCTCTTCTTCCTCGAGGCGTGTGCTCCCCGTCGAGCGAAGTCGCTGTGAACGGCGGCGGATGCCATGCGAAGCAGGCTCATGTTCGACATTCCGCTGCTTCTTGTGAGTGAGTCTCACATTGGCAGCAGAAGGGCGGCGTTTGCGTCGAGCCTTAGTCTTCTTCTTCAATGTCGGATTGAAAAACTCTTTCAAGTTCGTTTCCAAATCCTGTAAACGCGTGGTTCTCCGTCGCATTCGAACCTCACTGCTCCGGTCGTCCCCTCTATACATTGCAATGGCATTGGTGAGATGCCATTGCAACTCCTTCGGCTGCTTAACCGACCCAATTGCCATCTCTGTGCTCAGAAATGACTTGCGCATAATACTCTTTGGGCGCCCAAACGCAGCGTACAGAGAATTTGCTATTGCAGTCACGCGACGGACGTATGTATAGAAGTCGTTCACGTCAAAGCGTCCATCCGGACGTCCACCATGAGCAGGGTTCAAGTACTCCGAAAGACCACGCAAGACGAAGACAAAGTTTTCTTCCAGCAACTCGCGCACTATCTTGTGGTCCAGGTGCGTTATCCCAATCTCGTTGCGGCGCTCGGAATTGTTCAGCTCACGCAACACTTCGTCGAGAACAGGATGCTTCAGCGTTGCTATAGCCAAACGCGTCCACCGCCGGGCCGTGTTCGTTGAATTCATCATCCCCATGAACTGCGCCTCGAACAATGTTCGGATGACATCAGACTCACGCAAGTCGCCAGCGTTTTCCACGTTATTTGCAACAGCAATCGTACGGATGAACTGCTGGATGGACGACAAGATTCGAACCAGGGAGCGCTCCGTCAGTTGCGTCCCAGTCGTATGGTTCGACTCTGCACTCTTGTGGATGATCTCATGAGGCTGGAGATCACTGTCGTCCTTGCGGCGAAGGTAGTACACATCCAGAGGCTGAGTAACCCAGCGCAAGCGGTTTGCCTCCTGTGGCAGCTTGGTTCTGTGCATACGGGTGAGGCGCGTGAAGTCATCCGCAATGCTATGCATAGCATTGAGACGATGCAGTCCGTCGATCACGGTCACGTTCGCATTGGCATGGAATTTGCCATTCTGGAACAGACGCGTGTCGGCGGACAAATGCGTGTTCTGCGACCTCAGCACCGTCACAGTGATACGCGAAGAGCTCACATACCCCACCGCCAACATATTGTTGCGCAGGTCCTCCACGTGGTCTTCTTTGACATCGCGAAGGGTCACGGCCGGTTCCACTAGCTGCCTCACCAACACAGTCGCTCCTTCTCCGACGTAATCCGACGTCACAAACTTGGGCACCATAATTTGCGTCCCCTGCTGCTCACGAATGCTTTCCGCCACCTCCGGTTCGTCGTCCACCTCGGTTACGTCCTGCGTAGTAGCTTCGGTGACGTTGGAGCGAGCAGGGTGCTTCGTGCCTCCACTGGAGGCTCTGGCAGAGCGAGCAGGGCGCTTCGTGCCTCCCGAAACCGGGACGGAGCGTGCTGGATGCTTCGTACCCCCCGAACCAGTGATTTCGCCTGCTGGACCGGTACTGGGCATCCGTCCCGAGCTGGCCTGGTTCGTCGCTGCGTTGAAGTTTGACGCTGCAGCAGGGGTACGAATGTCGCTAGAGCCATCCTCCGCAGCGGGGCGCATCATCCGAGTATCCCAAGGGTAAAACGCCGCGGCGTATGCTCCACCCATCGTCTCCGGCGGTCCCTCGGCGCCATCAAACATGTACGGGAACGGGAGGTCCTTGAACTTGTCCTTAGTCGCAATGTTGCGCACGACGATATAGTCGGCCTCGTCGGTTTCCGGCAGCTTGTGGTTGTGCAGCGTGCGCGGAAGGCCAACATCGCCACCAGCAGTGCTCACCGAAGCCGTCCCAATATGCACAGCCGCACCGTCCACGTCCGCAAACAAGTCGACATCGACGCCGCGCTTGAGTCCGCGCGACTCCGCTGACGCGCTCACTTGATCGCCGCAAACCGTTGAAAACAAACTGCTGAAATGCGTATCCGCCATGGTTGTTGAGTTGGAAAGGAAAAGAGATGGTTGACGTTGACGTATTCGAGTGATGTGGATGGTATGTTTCACGTTAAGTTGAAGAATGGTCGTGAACGCCAATCGCTGGAAATAATAACACAATACAACCGAAATTTTGTTAGGTACACACCTATCGTGACCGCTGGAATGCAAGACAGGCAATCGAGATGTGAGTGTCCGTTCAGAACGGGCCCGAGTCGGGCTCTCGAAACCTGACGAGGTGGCGTGAAGCAGGCAGTGTCCTTGATGTGTAATGTGTTAAAATTACAGCTGTCAAGCTAGGCGGCTTTTGGGGCGGCTGCGAGCACCCCTTTATCCGGGGAACACCCTGATTTGAGTTAAAATTTGGGCTATTCTCAAAAACATGCACATGTGAACATGTTTTTGAGATGGGGGTGTGCCGTACGGCACAATCGACCCGCCCAAATCGTTGATTTTGCAAGATTTTTTGTGCCCGAAATTTTAGAATTTCTGGGCTGGCCAGCAGTGCATCTGAGCTGGACATCCACCGGACGTCCATTTCAGGTTGGTCGTGTGCTGCCTACATCCACGCATTGCAGCAACTAAGCAGGCGGGTTCACTACTAATATAAAGTGCACGGAATATGAGTAACGTGATGGGTGAGTAGTGTTTCTGTTGAGGGAGTAAGGCGGGACCATGATGAAACACGGAAGAAGATTTCTCCCTAGCATAACTTAGGCTTGAAGCCTGCAATCGACCCATCTTTCGGCGCCATTTAGCCTCACAGTTAGTGCTTACAGAAGCCAGTGATGACCCCGCTCGGGGCGGCGGCCGGTTCCTGGGGCCGTTGTGGCCAAATTAGACACCCTGATTTGAATTAAAATTTGGGCTATTCTCAAAAACATGCACATGTGAACATGTTTTTGAAATGGGGGTGTGCCGTACGGCACAAACGACCCGCTGAAATCGTTGATTTTTTACAATTTTTTTGTGCCCGAAATTTTAGAATTTCCGGGCTGGCCAGCAGTGCAATCGAGCTGGACATCCACCGGACGTGCATTTCAGGTTGGTCGTGAGAGAGTGGGGTGGGACCATGATGGAACAAGGACCAAGACCTGTCCCTGGCGTATTGAGCCTGAAATTGACCCTTCGTGAGACGCCATTTAGCCTTACAGTTAGTGCTTACAGAAGCCAGTGACAACCCCACTCGGGGCGGCGGTCGGTTCCTGGGGCCGTTGTGGCCAAATTAGACACCCTGATTTGAATTAAAATTTGGGCTATTCTCAAAAACATGCACATGTGAACATGTTTTTGAGATGGGGGTGTGCCGTACGGCACAATCGACCCGCTGAAATCGATTTTTTTGCAATATTTTTTTCTGCCCTGAATTGTAGAATTTCTGGGCTGGACAGCAATGCAACTGAGCTGGACATCCACCGGGCGTCCATTTCAACTTGGTCTTGTATTTTGCATCTGCACGCATAACAGCAACCAAGCAGTCAGGTTCACTGCTCGGACGAAGTGCACCTAGAGTGTGAACGATTGGTTTTTGACAGGCGAGTACTGCCGAATAGGTTTCACCCTGGACTAATGGTGGCTGGACATTCTGCATTATATGATATACTTCAACTCTGGAACGTAGCTTTATTTGTAGTCGAAATGAAAACATCTTTCGTGACCCTAATTCCATGCTCTAAACGCTGTCCCATAATGAACGTAGAGCTCCTGCCCCGGACGGATATCGCGGATTGCACGTACTACAATGATCTTCGGATTTTCTAGGTCCTTCGCCTTGAGCTTCTTCCCCGTCGAACCGCTGCTGTAGTTCTCGACAAACTCGACGTTGGCCATCCGCCTGGTGTCTTCCGCCGGAGTGTCCTCACCTCGCAAATACCGCGGGTCGTTGATGAACTGCGCCGAACAGAACGGAGCCGGAACAATCCAAATTGGATGCTCGATGTTTTCGTCGTCCTCCGCTGTTGCATACAGCTTGATAGCATACATCAAGAATGTTTCCTTCGTTATCGCCATGTGACCCTCTCCGTACGCGAACCTCATCGACTCCTTGCTCATATCAGAGTACACAACAGTTCCGTAGTATGCACATACTTCGTCACCAACATTAAATGTCTGTTCAGCGAAGAGCCCTCTTCCTGCATTTGGATGCTTAATCAGCGATGGTCGAACGCTCAATTTTTTCGCAACACAATCGTGTGCCCGCATCACGCGAGGGTTTTCAGTTTGCAACCAGCGGCGCAGGGAAGGTGGCCAATAATGTACCGGTTTCTCCATGTGCTCGCGCGACGCAATCGACTCTGGGCACAGCTGCCAGAGGTACTGCCGAATATATTTCGGGAACCTCTGGTACAGGGGAAGGCCAGGTGGGGGTTCGATGATCCTGCGTTCCCTCTGCGTACGCATCGTGACAGAGGGGGACGCCAAGAACTTCTCAGCACTCTGTTTCGCTTCTGTCGTGACCCTCATGTCAGTGTTGTTTGAAAGAATTACACGTGACATGACTGCACACAGCTTTGGAAGCGATCGTACCACACACAATTTGTCCATGTCACTGCCGACGAAAACACGGTGCTCAGGCAAGCTCATAGCTGCTTTTCCCGTTGCGAAAGTGCCAGAGAATGGATCGACAACAATATCACCAGGCTGTGAATGCTGGCTGATCAACTCCATCATGAGAGCGACGCTCTTCTGCTCTGCACGAACTCTGACCGTAGCACCGGTTGTGCTCCTTGTTCGCCACACCATCTCATTCGAATCGATGGCGGGCATATTGATGGTGACGTTGCACCACGCCGGGTACGTGCCGTCCATGTATCCGTGGTTCCTATAGGCCACCATCTCGCTTCCGGTCTTGAACGGAACACCTCGCTTCCAGAAGTGGATAGCGACCTCTGCCATGTTCATGCGTTGGTACCTCTTCCGCCCCGGCATTTGATAGAGGTGCCCAGGTAGTCGGACAAACAACAGAGGTACCTCGTCAACGAAGAAAACTGAATTCCGAACGACTCCTCCTCCTCCTCGTCCTCCTCCTCATCCGCACTTTCTTCGCCACTGTGCTGCGATGCTTCGGAGTCCGAATTCATGGACGTAACCTCTTCTTCATCCGACCCGTCATCACTGGCAGCAGTATCGGTTGGGCCTTCTGACTGCGGTCCTTTGTACGTTTCCAAGTAATGGAACCATTCGTAGAACTGCAAAACCGAGCAGAACACGATGCCGTGGCCACCGGGGCGCAACAGCTCGTCAAACACTTCGATGCTAGCCTGCATATCTTCTGCAGTTAGCCTGTCGTACGAAGAGTTGGAATCGTTCCTCTTACGACGAACATTGTAGGGCGGATCAGTCAGAATGAGCTGAACGTTGCCCGTGATGGGCACGTGTTCTCGGCTCTCGTCGGCACTGACCAAATCTTCGAAAGGGACGTCGTACACCCGGCAATACTGACTCATTTTCGAAAGAAAGTCCTTTGCGAGAGCCTGCCCTTCACTTTCCTGCTCTTCTGTCGCATGGGGTGACGGTGACGGGGGAGACGGCCCTTGGGCAGTAAGACTGGTCCTCCCAGGTCCAAGTTGAAGCCTGGTTGTGTGTCTTGTCGACGGAACCAAACCTCTCCCTCCTGTGTTGCGACGAGTGGGAGTGTCATCAACCGGCTTGGGGACCTTTTCTGCGTCCGCGGCTTGTGGTGCCGGGCGGAGGACAGCCATAACGTCTTCGTCGAGGGTGTCAAAATACGCTGGCAGCTTGTCCGGATTTCCGCTTGAGAAGTATATTTCCAGTGCCCCCCAGCGGTCGGACTCCGGCCAGGTGTACAGGTCCGGGTTGACGATAAGAAACTGCAACCGGTCGAAGAACTTCCTCACAAGGTCCCTAAATGCACTGTGCTGCGCACTGGTTCTTGTCTCTACTTTTCCACCATATCCATCAGGATGAGATAGGGGAGCTTTGTTGTGGTAGAGATCTAGCTTCTGCTCCATCGGTGCGAATAGACCTTCATCGAGCACGTCAAACCAATGCTCACTGCTGTCGAAAATGATGTACGGCGCCATCAACTCTTCGAAGCTGGAAAACTTTGCGGCGTAGGCCACATCGGTCCAAGCATGGTATAAAACTTGAACCACGTAACAAGCTCGATTAGTGCTTTCCGATGGGCTGGGACGCGTGCGGCTTCGTTCCCCTCTTCGGCCGCATCTCCTATTCGGCGACGCGGCAGGTTCTTGTTGTGATTTCGGATGATAGACAACGCTTGGAAATACATCAATACCTCGAACGTTTCCGGTGGAGCAAGAACGAAGGCGCTTGGTTCCCGCGCGCTGCGGCGCCTGTAGTGGCGAAGGAAGCATGTTACATCCAATAAGGAAGGTCTGCGGCACGATCCCAGAAAGGATGCAGTGCTCAACCCATTGCCCGATACGCTCATCCTGTCTTGAAAACTCGGCAATGGGTAATGCCAGACGAACAATCTGCTTGGCTTGGCTCGCTCAACGTTCATCTCTGCCATGACGATTTCGGCAACATCCGCCTCGACTCCAGCATTCTTCGAACGACCGCTGAAGGACATGCTGAGTCGACCTTGCAGCGCCACAAATTGTTCTTCCGTGCCCTGCGCAACCCAAGCGCCAAGGTCCGCGTATGTGAAACCTCCCGGCTTGTCCGTCAAGTCTGCGAAACTTGAGTGGGCGAATAAATCCAGCAAGAGGCGGAGGAAGTCTTTGCCAGCGAGAGTAGTTTCGCGGGCGGCGCGACCTACGTTTCGACGTGTACCCATGTCACTAGAATCCTCCCAAGGGCTAGCGGGTTCGCGCAGAATTGGCACGGTTGCGTCGTCAACGATCGGATTGCTGTTGCGCCTGCGCTTATTCGTCATAATGGAATGAGTGGAAAATTCGGTACAGGATGGCGACCGCTCGGCGAGACAGTCAAATTTGACGACGTATCTCGTGACGTTTGCACTCTTTCGTGAGGAACACTGGTTGATATCGAACGGAACAGAGTATACGGGTACACAGCACTGGAAAGGTCTTGAAACCCGTAACCGGTGTAGGTAATAAGTTGTGACGGATACGTGGTAGAGAAAAAATTTTAAAAAGATTGTGATTCCCTGCCTTTGAGTGTTGTACTGCAAGGCCGCCAGTCACATAGGTTGACACAGGTGCCTCACGCTTACCAGGTGAGCGACATCCGGACGGCCACTGGACGTGGGGATGTCCGACTCAGATGCATTGCTGGCCAGCCCAGAAATTCTACAATTTCGGCAGAAAAAATATTGCAAAAAACATCGATTTCGGCGGTCGATTGTGCCGTACGGCACACCCCCATCTCAAAAACATGTTCACATGTGCATGTTTTTGAGAATAGCCCAATTTTAATTCAAAGCAGGATGCAGATATTCGTCTTCTACCATTGTCAGAACACATTCGTATAACCACATTTGGAGAACCTGAGCCCAGAGCTATCGGTTTTGGCGGGAGCTAAGCCATATCTCATATAATCAGTAACTACTTCCGCCAGCTGAGTGGTGGAACCCCTGCTATTTCTACCAACGAGACATACGGGGGTGTCAACTCGGCAATCGTATATGATTTGGGTGCTAAATTTATTCAAGAGACGAATGGGCTTCGAAAAGGAGCAACTACGTCTACTTGTGATCCATGGGTATAGGACTATTCTATTCTTAATCCAGGCCTTTCCACCGTAGCCGCCTCCTCCGCCTCCGTTAATGGCAACAATATCCAAACTGGACCTCTACATGTTTTTCTTGTGATCCATGGGTACTGACATCTCACATGTTCTCCAGGCTTCCTCCAAAGCCGCCACCTCCACCTCCGTTAATGGAAAGAATACCCGAACCGCAGGCTTCCTCCATAGCCGCCTCCACCTCCGTTAATGGCAAAAACATCTCACCGGGCTGAAAACGGACGGACGACATTGGGTTCGTTCCGCTGCGTAGACGTTTAGAATCTTGTTAGAAAAAAGTAAACGAAAGAGAATGACATCTCATCTCTGTCGCAATATGTTCCATTTTCAAGTTCTCGGGTTCCACACCCATCAAGGCCTGGATCGAACCCTCTTCGATGGATAGGACAAATAGTGGAAGGCTTTTAAGCCTGTGACCAAGCGGCTATTGATTGGTTGGAGGAAGGAAATTACAGAGGAAATTTAGCTGAGTACGGTGCTCGCGATAGCTGTTAGGTTAAGTCAAATATGTGTTTCGATTATTTTTCGTACGAAAATGTCTTGCAAAAGACGATGCTTTGTCGTTCTCCTGGAGGGAGTCCGTTGCATTGCACTCAATTCGAGAGCATCGTCATGAAGGAGAGGATTCTTTCTGCTTGTTAGAATCGGTTTAGAGCACATAGCTAATGCATTACTGGCCAGCCCAGAAATTGTAGAATTTCGGGCAGCAAAAATATTGTAAAAAACCTTGATTTGGGCGGCCGATTGTGCCGTACGGCACACCCCCATTCAAAAACATGTTCACATGTGCATGTTTTTGAGAATAGCCCAAATTTTAATTCAAATCAGGGTGTCTAATTTGGCCACAACGGCCCCAGGAACCGACCGCCGCCCCGAGCGGGGTCATCACTGGCTTCTGTAAGCACAACTGTAAGGCTAAATGGCGTCTGACGAAGGGTCAATTTCAGGCTCAATACGCCAGGGACAGGTCTTGGTCCTTGTTCCATCATGGTCCCGCCCCGCTCTCTCACGACCAACCTGAAATGGACGTCCGGTGGATGTCCAGCTCGATTGCATTGCTGGCCAGCCCAGAAATTCTAAAATTTCGGGCACAAAAAAATATTGCAAAAAACATCGATTTGGGCGGTCGATTGTGCCGTACGGCACACCCCCATCTCAAAAACATGTTCACATGTGCATTTTTTGAGAATAGCCCAAATTTTAATTCAAATCAGGACGTCTTCCGGACATAGGGGTGCTCGCGGCCTAGCTCGACAGCTGTAATTGTACCTCATTAAATACTGTTGATGACTGCCTACCGTATACAATCTGGGCTGTTGGCGTATTATCCGGTACTTGACCTGAACGTTCATCGCAGACCGTTGTGGTTACCGACACTATACAGCAATCTTTTTGTATCTCGTGCAACTCAATCGTTCCATCGCTTCCGGGAAGGCTTCATTATGCCGCCGCGTATTGCGAAGAAAGCTCCAAAGCCTCCGGGCCTCCAGAAAAACCGGTCAGCAGCTGCTGTATCGAGTGCCCGACAATCCCGTGCGAAGAAGCGGTCTGGGCCTACCGGCAGCATTGAACCGCGGTCCGGTAGTCGCAAGACGGACCGGCGCAGAACTGGGGATCCGCAGCGAGAAAGTGAGGAAGGAGGAACGGCGCGGAGAGAGATGGGGCTTGACCGAGGCAAGCGTGCTCGCAGGGACAGTGAACATCATGATGATGACATGATAGTGGCTCAAAACATGTTGAATTGCGGCAGAGTGCTATGGCAAAGGTAGTTTCTCCCGGGTTGGCAGATGCGGAGGTGCTGCAGACGGAGTCCCAGCCGGGGGTTTCCGAGACACTGGAGGCTGTGACCCCCACTGCGCCAACTATGCCGAGTACATCAGCCCCAGCAGGTAATGCAGTCAGGGACCCGAGGATAGCGGCAAGGGATGTTGTTCCTGAGCAACGTTCACAGGATGCCAACTATCATCGGCGGTCAGGTGGTACTGAGGGGAGAGAGCAGCCGGAGTGCGGGCCTCGTCACAACACAGACTGTCATTGGTGCCAAATATGCGCGTAACGCCCCCGCGACGTCAGGCTATTGGCGATGGAGGACATCATATTCCCGATAGCGTGGGAGATGGGGGGACGGTGAGGGCAGAGAGGTTGCATCCGCCGGAATCCATCGATTTAATGGCGAGTCGCATCAATGCGCAGAAGAAGAAGATCGCGGAGCTGGAAAAAAAGTGTTTAGCCAGGACATAGCAAACAAGGCGCTCACCACGGAGATGTTGCGTTGGAGGCTAAGGTGAAGACTCTGCAGGCGGAAAATGCCAGCCTTACTGCAATTGCGAGAACAGGTAGAATCAGTGATCACGGTGGCGGTAAGTCGAACATACAGAAAGCCATTCCTGTGAAATACCTTGGAGTTCTTAGGGCGGTTGAGGAAAACCTGACAAAGTGGTGCAAGAACGAGACTATGGAGCTGGACCCTATAGCGGAACAAACGCAGAGACGTTGGACTGGACGTACCATCGAGGTAGAGCCGGTAGAAGGGACACTTTGGAGCGAAAACGGTGTAGGATATATTGCTACCCCTCCGGGCTATATCATCAAGAATCTGCAGTGGTATACACCTTCGTACAGAGACGAGAGTGATCTGCTGAATGACTTGGTGCGACACGTACTGCGTCAAAGTCCGTGGTGTGATGTGTTTTCCGATGAGGAGCAGCGTGTGTGCTGTCAAGAGGCTGTGGCGGGGAGCAAGGAATTGAAAGTGAAGGTGACGCAGAAACTGTCCGACGTGATGAGTGCACGGAAGCGTAATGCGAGGGACAGATTGTTCGTTCGCTGGGGTACACGAAATTAATGTCTAGATGCACGACGCTGACGACGCGAGCTGAGATGGACGAGCGAGAGGATCAAAAGCGCGAAGCGTCTGAGAAGCTTTTGAAACGGGAAAGCAACGGTGATTTGGATATGGGGAGGTGGCGAACGGCACCGTTCTCAGAGCTGCGATACAGCAAAGGCATGGTTCCTGACAGCTTCGAATGGAAGTGAATGGTGATGCATGGTTTAACAACCGAGTAGCTGTGAATGTGCTGGACATCTTCAGGGGGTATTCGATACGACCAGAACAAGTAATGGACATAGAGACGAGCATACTAACGCTGGCGCGCCTGGATGCTTGGCTAGTGACTACTGTGGAGTGTTTGGATGAACCGAAGGGAAAGGAGGTGCACGGCAGAAGGAGTTTACAAGGCGGTACAGTCAATATGTGGGGGGTAAGCTTTT
>JALQPE010000859.1:0-44448 GCA_030407315.1 Asparagopsis taxiformis
CTTCGATATAACGACCTACAATCTGATGGTGCACCGCGATCTCTGCATGGATGTCGCCGTCGTCGAAAGCATGTTGTTCCTGTTGAGGCCAAACTCATGAGCAGGCATTATGTTAAGTGCGGCGGTGGCAAACGTGTGCGTTCAGCTTTGCTCACGGAGTATTGGATAAATTGAATTCTAAGAAGGTGACGCTCGGCGGGGAAGCGATGGATGCAATCAATGACGACAGTGAGGAGGATGTAGACTATGGCGAGATGCGGCATGCGGATCAAATGTCGCTTCCGGGCGCACGCTCTGAAAGTCTACTTCGACGAAAAGCTGATGAAAGCAGAAGTCCATTGTGTTAGCGTTTGTCCCACTGGTCGGCTCTGGGCTGCGGTTTCTATGGAAGGAGTACTCGTTTACAGTGAAGAGTCAAATATCGATGACGGTTTGGGAGAGGACTGGTAACACGAGCTATCAACATTTTGGGCACGCTGCAGCGTCTTGATGAAGCCGTCAGACATGTAGTCGTGTCGGATTGCATCCCCAAGACATAGTGAAATTTTCCAACGTGAACTGATGATGTTCCTGCGTAGTGCACAGTTATATTATACGTCACTGGACAGTAAATATTTCGTTCCCCGTTGCTGCCATCCTCTGCCTAAGTTGATTTTACTCATTGTCGCTCAAACATACTCCAACCGAAATTGAATTCTGCTGCGTTTGATAGGTGTGGATCTTGGAAACATTGCTATTGGTTCACAGAAATATTCTAGTCTAGGTCTAGGAACTTGGTCAAGAAGTCACGCGAATAGGAATCCAGCCGATCATCTACAAGCTCCGGGATCTCAAGGATAACACTGTCAGGAGAGATATGGTCGACCCCAGGGCATCCATTCCTTCTCAAACATGGTTCATAACGGCACGTTAGAGCATTTCCATCCTTCTTTTCCATCCATTCAACTGTAATCTTGAGTACATTCTTTCCTTTTTCCCCTTTCTACACCTTTAACATTTGCTAACCAGAAAGGCTCCTCAGCTGAACAGCCTGTCCCTTTCACAGCAACAAACGTGTTGACCATATCATCTGATTCCTCGGGGCGCAACTTGTGAGAATCAAAATGGTCGCTTACCAGTGTTTACTAAAAATTGCGAGCTCACCAGATTATTTCTACTACTGGCGAGATGCGCCAACGGTGAGTCGGACAGCCTGTTCTTGGTTTGTCCAGACAGTCTGTCGTTGCCATCACCACCTGCCAATCTGGTACACGTGTGATTTCTATCATGCCATCGCCACGTGTACATATATCATAACATTTTTCCCAGTGCCAGGACCTCAACTCGTCCTAGCATTTCTAATTACTAATTTGAATTATGACAAACAAATTAAAACTTCTGAGGCTAGTTACTCCGTAATGGAGTGTCGTAAGAGCCCCGGAGAAGTTGCTACCCGACTAATTCGGTGACGCTGAATACAATGAGATAGGTTTCGGAGCGCTCAGAGCACTCCTTCATAGAGAAATCGAGAGTCAAAGTTTTCTCACGGAATTAGGCCTTCGAGGCCTATTCGCAGTGATTCAACACTCCCCCTCTTTGGCTTACTCGATTGATGACAGTGCTGACACCCCATAAGTTCTCGGAGCTTCATGAACTGAACGCGTTGCAGAGGCTTAGTCAGCAGGTCGGCTATCATTTCAGATGTTGGGCAGTAGTCAATTGCAAACATCTCCTTCAGTAGACAATCTCGGACGAAATGATATTGGATGTCGATATGTTTGGTTCGAGTTCCCGATGCGTCATTCTTGGCCATCTTGATTGAGCCTTGGTTATCGACATTGATGAGAATCGGATCTGCGGAGCTGTTCCCGCTGCCGAAACCAACTATATTGCTGAGCCAAATAGCCTCCTTTACAGCAGCACTCAGGGCCATGTATTCAGCCTCGGAGGAAGACTGAGCTACACAGCTTTGCTTGCGAGACTTCCAGCTCACAGCTGCGCCAGCCATCATGAAGACGTAGCCGCTGGTAGATTTCCGATTTATTGTGCAGCCTCCCCAATCTGAGTCGCTAAATCCTACCGGTGATAGATCCTCTGAGGCCTTGTAAAGTACCCCAAAACCTTTAGTACCTGAAACATATCGTAGAACGCGCTTCACAGCTACCCAGAGAGATTTGGTTGGAGTCTCGACGAACTGAGCAAGTCTTCCGACTGCAAACGCGATGTCAGGACGAGTTCCCACAGCTAGATACATTAGGCTTCCAATGGCTTTGCGGTAGAGTGTGGAGTCAATTGCCTCTGTTTCGGTATCCCCAATCGAGATCTGAGCTTGCATTGGAGTTGTAACAGGGCTGGAGTTTTTCCATTCCGAATCGTTCCAATACCTTTTCGGCGTATCGGGTTTGATTCAAGTGCAACAGCCCTCTGGAAGGGTCTCGTACAATTTCTAGTCCAAGGCACACTCGAGCTCTGCCACAGTCTTTCATCTCGAAGCGTTTGCAGAACTCTTCCTTTAGTTCGTCCATAAGTCTCTGCTGCTAGAGGCCAGCAACAAATCATCCACGTAAAGTGCAATGATCATCATAGAATCCTTACTGTTCCTAACATAGAAGCATGGATCGTACGGGGAGCTCTGGAATGTGAGTTCAGATATGAGAAACTCGTCAATTTTAGCGTGCCACCGCTGGAGCCTGTTTGAGACCGTAAAGTGCTTTCTGAAGTTTACAGACATGGTTGGGATACGCTGGACTCACAAACCCCTCAGGCTGCTCCATGTATATTTCTTGTTCGAGGTCACCATAGAGAAAGGCTGTCTTCACATCCATCTGATCGCAGAAAAGATCGTGATGAACAGTCAGAGCGAAGAACATGCGTAGAGTGCAGAACTTGACAACAGGTGCGTATGTTTCGGCATAGTCAATGCCATATTTCTGCTCGAATCCTCGCGTTACGAGCCGAGCTTTATGCTTTATTGAGTGCTCTCCGTTGTCGTTGATGATATCTTTGCGTTTGAAGACCCATTTTGAAGAAAGAAGTTGACAGCTTCACTGCGGGGGACCAGAATCCAAGTGCGATTTGCATGGAGAGAATCCATTTCGGATTGGATTGCTTCGATCCATAGACCTTTCTCCTCCCCCTTGGTCACCTCAGTGAAGGTGAGGAGGTGTTCTGGAGTGGAATCAGCCGCAGCAGAAACGATGGCAGTGGTTTTCCACCATTCACCGGAGGTTTTCGAGCACGGGAAGATTTTCGAGGAGCATTCATAATGGAAACGTCAGGTCCTGAAGCAGATGTGGTGGAGGAGATTGTGGCTGTGATGTGATATGTTCAGTAGAGGGACTTGAGGGTGGAGAGGGAGGAGAGTTCTTTGTGTACGAGAACCTGGAGAGTTCTCAGATGTGTGGTTCTCAAAAGTCTCATAAGAGAAAGTGTCAAATTCTGTGTAGTCAGACTCCTTAGTCACCGTTTTCGATTTCGTCTCGTCGAAGATCACATCTCGAGACACTAATTTTCTCATTTGTAAAGTCCCATAACTTGTATGCTTTCTGTGCTTCTGCGTACCCAAGCATTATCGCTTTGACTGAACGGTAGTCTAGCGTCTGTAGATGTTTATCTGGAATTTTATACCAGCAATTACTGCCGAACGTGCGCAAGTGCGCGATGTTTGGTTTTCGGCCGTGCCAGATTCAAAAGGAGTCGTTCCAGATGGAAGAGAACGACTAGTAATTCGATTACGAATGTAGGCAGCACAAGAGAGTGCTCTGCCCAGAACTCCAATGGAGTAGAGTTGTGATGAAGCATGGTTCGAATGTGATCCTTCAGAGTTCGATTCATACGTTCTGCTACGCCGTTCTGTTGTGGAGTGTATGCACAAGTCGTCTGCCGTTTGATGCCTTTCATTTCAAGGAAGGAAAGAGCAGAACTCATTGGAGAAATATTCTCCCCCTCCGTCGGAGCGTAATTGACGAAGTACTCGCCCTGTTTGTGTTTCAGCCACACACAGAAATCGCTGGAATGCATCGAAGCAATCAGACTTCCGATGCAACGGATAGACAGTGAGCCAACGAGACTTGTCGTCAATGAAAGTAACGAAATATCGAGCTCCCCCTTTTGAGCGTGGTTCTATAGGCCCTGCTAGGTCTGTGTGAACTAAATCAAGTATCTCAAAGGCTCTCGTCAGAGAAGATTTCGGGATCGCTACACGAGGCATTTTACCGGTAACGCACCCTTCACACAGATGGGTTTTCGGGGATGAGTCGTTTTTGATTCTGAGTCCATTCACCGCGGAGATTTGTGCCATTCGAGATATTCCATTTTTGTCGAAGTGGCCTGCCTAATCGTTCATGCCATAGTTGCAGAGAAGCAACACAAGCAGATTCTATTCCAATATCCCTTTCTTTAATAGGAACATTGAGATCGATAGCATAGAGTCCGTTACGTTTGTGTCCGGTGGCTATCGCGCCTCCGTCTTTAGTTAAGATGACTCCATTGTTCGTAAACTGTACCGATATTCCACGAGCAGTGAGAGTACTCACTGATATGAGGGAAAAAATAAATGACGGAACATGAAGGACATCTTTAAGTAGGTAAACTCTTTCTTTCCCGTTTACTAGGATTGAAAGTTTAACATCGCCACATCCCACAGCTAGTGCAGTTGATTTGTCTCCTAGAGTCACACTGAAAGGTTTTAATTTCTTGTAGGAAACAAACATTGTTCGATCGAACGTCATATGAGAAGTAGCTGCGGAGTCGATGTACCAGGTAGATGCGATGTGTATCTCCTTGAGCGACTCAGAATATGATGAGAGTAGACAAACATACTCTTTTCCTTCATCATCTTTGTTCTGTTCAGTGTCCATCGCTACGGCAGCCATAGAGGTTAAGTTCGACTCTCGTTGAGATATGTGAGCAGAAGTGCGAGGTTTGTTCGAGCGGGAGCGGGGAGGTCGGCCATACTTCTGCCAACAATACGGCTCTGTATGGTTCGTACGCCCACAGTGGGTACATTTCTTCCTGTTGATGTTTCCAGAAGGCTTTCCACTTGTGGAAACCAAAGCAGCTGTATCCGAAGACGACCCTCGAGGTTTCTGGATCGCAGCTCGACGCTCCTCTTGGAGAAGGAGACTGCGTACTTTGTCGAACGTAAAGGTGGGGTCCTCATCCCCGATAGCATCAAGAGCAGTAATAAGCGTTTGGAAAGACGAGGGAAGTCCATTGAGAACAGCCATGGCCATTTCTTTATCGTCAATGTTGACACCCATGGAGGTCAATACTGTTGCCATTTGTCGAACCCGGTTGATATAAACCAGCATTTGCTCACCTGGTCTCATCGTAGCAGTATAGAAGTCCCGCCTCGCGGCTAGTTTGTTGAGCAATGTATGCCTTTGATGCACGTTACAAATCTCTTGCCACATTTCTAGAGCAGTAGTGGTGTGTGTAACATTCTTGAGCATCTCGTCGGACAACGTGATTCCGATGGCCATTCGGGCAGTTTTATCCTTCCGTAGCCATTTCGAAAGCTCTTCTGGGTCTGTAGGGCGAGGAGGACAAAGTTCCGAGTCAATCATTTCGTCTACCTCTCGATGACCGAGGATGAGTTCCATCTTTTGTTTCCATGAATGGAAGTTGGAGTAGTCCAGCTTCTCTATTCGGATCCCAGATGTATTGCTCTCCATCGCTCTTTAATATATTTTATCTGTTCGACCTTTCCCAAGTAGACGACTGATAGTCGTCGAGGACCAAGCTGGGGTCTATAGGATAGAAACTTCTAGCTAAGAGCGAAGAAAGAAGGAGAACAAGTGAACAAGGTTTATGGATGCGAAATCAGCTAGATTCCTAGAGTATAGAAACGAAATTATCTAATCGGAAGTGGAGGAAGAAGCTTTAGAAGCTTTGGAGATTTTGAGTGCCTTCTCAATTCCTAGATGGCGACGGCCGCGGAGGTGGTTGTCGAATTCACTTTTCGTGCGGACGATGACTCCACACGGTCGGCAAACCTTTAGACCTCCTTCTTTAAGACGTTCGACTGTCTTTTTATGTCTTGCGCCGTTGTAATGAGCGACCCTCGACTCGGCAGAATTGAGATAAACGTTGCAATCTTTGCACCTAGAGCGATTCGCGTCCTTGTGCGCAGCGTACTTCGTCTTGTTATCTCTCCTCTCGGCAATGCTATAAGCCTTCCGGAAGACGCGATCGCGGAGAGATTCTCCTTCCCGGCGAAGCCTTGGACGAGGTTCTTCAAGTCGTGGCTGAACACGATCTTCTTCGTCACTGCTAGACACTGCAGGAGAAGTAAAGGCGAAAGGTTAGGAGTTATACCGATCTTACTAAGGTCTAAACCTTGAAAATGACCGAAAGATGAAAGGTATTAACGTACTTTTGATAGAGTTGATGAGACGAAAACCAATGTATTTTAGTTGATGTGTAGTGAAGGCTATAATGCTATACCGATCAGGACAAGGTTGCTGACTTACAAGAGCAGAACCGAGTTGAGAAAGGTTTAGACGAGCCAAGATAGAAGCAGCCGGTAGATCCAATAGGTTGGGCAAAAACAGCCCAGTTGCTCAGTCGTTAATACTGTGCAGACCAAGAATTATTGGTCGTGCGTTCGAGTCCCCAACGGAACGCCGTATTACTTTTTTCTTTGAGTTGCCTCAAGTGTCTTGAGATATTCCAAGTATGTCGCAAACTGCCAGGATGTCACCTGTAGTGATGACACAGTGTCAATGTGACAGTTATAGTTGACAATTGATGTCAAGATGACAGAAAAGTTTTGTCCGGAGTGCGCCGAGCGGAGCGAGGCGTACAGGCGCCGGGGAGCGAGGCGTACAGGCGCCGGGGAGCGAGGCGTACAGGCGCCGGGGAGCGAGGCGGAGTGCAACGCGCAGAAAGAAACGAGTAAGAACGCGCGGGAAGAATGGGCAATACGAGCGAGCGAGCGAGAGGAGAAGCACGCAACGAGCGGAGAGCGTGGGTACCGAGTAACGCAAAATGAACGAGGAGCGAGGGCTGCTGGAAATATATGTTCGCGCGCGCCGGCGAAATTACTCACCACTGCGCCAAAATAAAATTGAAACGACCACGAAAGCGTGCTGGGCCCATAACCTGTGAGAATCAAAATGGTCGCTTACCAGTGTTTACTAAAAATTGCGAGCTCACCAGATTATTTCTACTACTGGCGAGATGCGCCAACGGTGAGTCGGACAGCCTGTTCTTGGTTTGTCCAGACAGTCTGTCGTTGCCATCACCACCTGCCAATCTGGTACACGTGTGATTTCTATCATGCCATCGCCACGTGTACATATATCATAACATTTTTCCCAGTGCCAGGACCTCAACTCGTCCTAGCATTTCTAATTACTAATTTGAATTATGACAAACAAATTAAAACTTCTGAGGCTAGTTACTCCGTAATGGAGTGTCGTAAGAGCCCCGGAGAAGTTGCTACCCGACTAATTCGGTGACGCTGAATACAATGAGATAGGTTTCGGAGCGCTCAGAGCACTCCTTCATAGAGAAATCGAGAGTCAAAGTTTTCTCACGGAATTAGGCCTTCGAGGCCTATTCGCAGTGATTCAACACAACTGATCTTGTTCATCAATGTTGACCATATCATCTGATTCCTCAGGGTGCAACTGATCTTGTTCATCAATTTCAGGTTGCTTTTCGCTATCAGAAGCAGAACCTAGTTCCGAATCAGGAGATTCAACTGGTTGAGAGGCAGACGCACCAATAAGCTTCATTTTCGTTTTCCACTGCATATCAATTCAAAATTGGAATGTTTGGTTCAGAAATTTGTAGCAAACTCTCCTTCCACCGTAACGGTACGTTTCAAACTCTTGCACAAACAAAGATTGTAAGAAATGGCGTCGATCTTTCTGGTTCATATGTGCAACTTTCTTCATATCATCACATAGCTGATCTCGGTCAACCTTTTGGAAGCATTTTAGCTTACAGCAATGCTTTGTAGTAAGTTTCTTGATTTGAGAAGGAGCTGAGAGCTCTTTGGCATTCGATAGTCTTCTTCGTTGTGAAATTGTGAGAGATACTGACCTCTTCGCTTGACTTGGGAGTGGAACAGTTTCTAGGGAACGCTCATCTTGAATAACGGGCGATGTATCCTTGCTTGATCCAGCGCGTAGGGATTTTTGCGCTTGGACGGGTACCTTAGTCGCCGAGCTCTTCTTGAGCGACCCGCGCGGTACCTTTCTCGCTGTTGTTGGGCGACCAGACCTCGTACGCATTTTGAAACGAAGTCGTTTATGGTACTATACAACGTTGTATGGCAAATATCAAATACTGGTTTTGACAACCAACTCTTATATTCACGCTAGGTGCTGGAACCAGAACAATATCCTGAATACGAAATAAAGATAAAGTATTCAAACTCAGAAACAATTCAAAGAAATTTTCATTGATTCAATATTTTCAGAATATTATTTAGGTTCTGCTGCTTCCAACGGTAAGCAGTACAATAAGAAGCTAGTCCATATGGCGAACTCCCAGTGGTGTTCAGTATGGAATTCCGAATTCAAAGTAGGTCTACTTATCTGACTGCAACATACACCGCTAGGGAAATGTGAGCAGTGTGAGGAGTAGGGTTGCCATTGTCTTCACCAGTTGTAAAATGGATGCATGAAAGATGTACTAACTATAACTAAGCTCTTCGAGGTGACGGTGGAAACTCAAATTGAAGCAGATTGAAACCTATCGACTAATATTGATATCAGACGGATAGGTTTCTACAGCTGTGAAATAGGAATAGAGCAGAAATAGTTCTGAATATTACCATTTTGTAGTTGGATTACTAAAAATACATTTTGATATGAAGCATTATCATGAGAACACTTGTCGTTCAGGTCACCTTTCAAAATCCATTACCGGTTTCAGTGATTCATTTTAGCCACATGTGTTGAGAAAGGATCTCTAGATACGTCTGCAGTCAGATGTATAGTCCAATATTGATATTCAACGCTGACTGGCTAGCCAGACCGAAGAGTGGAGTGATGGCCTTGACTACAAGATGGAGCTGGCTTGTCATACATTCGCTCAGCTTCGTGTGGCCTGAAGTGCTGTTTGCTTCTCCCTTTCGGTATCGAACCCTGAGCCAGCAGAGTTCATTTCATTTCTACTTCACATATTCAGCAAGTGGTGCAATTAGACGTCCTGCACCGCAAATTTTTCCAGTTTGCAATAATACACTGCATGTAAGTCTCTGGAATACCATCCTTGCAGAGTTGACACTCAGTCCTGTACTATACGTGAAGAGATGTTATTGTACTGAGAGTCTATAACTTTAACGGATCAGGGAGCGTAGCAATAAACTATTCAGGAACTTTATTCCGTTTATATCATCGTGGAGTCCGACGTCGGCGCTTCGTTGCTTATTATCCAAACATCTGGTAGGACAATTTGTGTTCCACTCTATGCATATACACCCTCCCAACAATTCTTGCTTGGAAACGGCTATCACAGATATGTCCAGCTCTTTTTTCAAACAAAAGAATATTTCCGGTACACAAGATGCTCATTCCACACCACGAGACACATCCATCATGGCGCTTTTCGCGGATGTTATGGAGGGTTCCCCTAACATGCGAGTAGATCCACGTTCTTGTGTCCCTCTAACCTCTGTTCGACAGATTTCAAGATCTGGTGTTATGAGATTGAAGGCAATTTTCAACGGTTCTAGCTTCGATCGGGACACGAGAAATGGTCGAGTAGATAACGACAGATACGGTCAAGGTTTCATTGCTGGTTCCGATAACGGGATCGTAGTCGAACTCACTGGTGGTCTGAAACGCCACGTAGTAGACTTCTTCCGATCTATGAAAGGATCCGATGGAAAACCTCTTTCCGAGTCTCAGGCAGTCGAAAAAGCAGAAGGTCGTTCTGTTTGGTATGGTGTAGTAGATGGGATGCATAGACTCACCGCAATTCTGGAGCTGATGGATGAGAGCCCAGATGTATGGGAGTCATTTCTCTGGCCCGTTACTATTCTGATAGGCGGTCATTGCTTACAAGTTTTGAAACAGTTGGGACGGCATCAAAACAGGAAGCACGATGCATCCTTTTTCATCGAGTCCACGTTGTACGATACGCTAATTGGTCTTCGCGAAGAATCAGATCGGTTAAGGACGATGTCGAACGGGAAGCAACCAACTGCAAAGCAAATTGCCTCTGCATATGATGGATGCACACATCTCAAAGATAACACTATGAGACAAACAGCTACTACGGCTGTTCGAGTACCACTAAAAGTCATTCATGAAATTGGTAAGATAATGAACTCGGAACATCCAGAGCTTGCGGAACCCCTCTCATCAGGAGAGAAAATTGGTGACTCCGTGTCTGCAATGCACACAGTTGACTGTCGGGTGTTCCGTAAGTTCATTAACATTACATCGATCAAGTCAGCTACCAAGTTTATGAACGCTACGGGGCCGGACGCAGAACAAAATCAGATCAACACACTGTATCGCCTCAGAGAAATTTCGAGGTCGAATAAGTTTAAAGCAGCATCCTACAAAGCCACAGTAGAGCAATTCGAAAGCGCTTGTCATGCTTTGAGGGAGGCTAGGAAGTTCGAGTCCCTCATCGAGGAGGAAACATGGCCCTCTGTCATGGAAGCAATCAAGAATAACCTTCTTAGATCGACTAAGTTCGATACAGAAGTTTGTGCTAACTCTCTGGTAACGACACAGAAATTCTTGAAACGCTCTTGAAGCAATACCGAAAAGTCTGTCCAGAGGCAGCACCAATGAAGGAAAAGAAATACATTGAGCAAAATAGGAGCATTTCAGAGTATGATTCTGTTCAAGTTGATGGTGATCTTTCAGAGTGTGCCTTACCCAATGAGAATGATGGAGGTGAAGAACAAATAATAGAAAAGGGTGAAGTCAGCGCAGAAACTGTCGCTAGGTCTGAACAAGAGCATAATGAAGTTGTTAAGCCTTCCGAGAGCAAAACTTCACTACTGTGTCTGAAATCGGGCTGGGGCAGTACTGTACGGCAGTAAAATTTACTGCCTGAGGCAGTAAAATTTAGTACTGTAAAAATATAAATTAATGCCCTACTTGCCGGCAGTACAGTGCACTGCCCGGAGGCAGTGGCCATGTGCTGCCGACGGCAGTAGAAAGTACTGCCTGGATGTATGACGTGAGGCAGTGGTGGGAGGCAGTGATAGTTGCTGGATTTAGATTGTCTTTCTGGCAGTGATTTGTGCTACATTGGCCTGTAAAATAAAGTAGTATATTGTGCTGACTTGGGCAGCACGGGGAGGGAGTAAAATATGCTGTCCAGGAATATGGCCCACGGCAGTACTATTTGGTGGCGTGGGATGCACCGTGTGGCAGTAGAAGCTAGTGTTTCCGGCAGCGTGCTGTGCTGGCTGCGGGCCCGAATGACGGCAGCACATTTTGCTATATTTAGGTAGTGCCCCGATGTACTGTATGATACTGCCTGCAAGTCATGGCAGAGGCAGAGAAATGTACTGTATTCTATTATTGGACAAAGCAGTAATTTCTGCTGCTGTGTGGTGCTGCTTTTTTTGTACTTACAGGTAGTGACAAGTCTATGTTCTGGCAGTAGAGTAATGCAGTGGAATATGATGACAGCAGACATGCTTCGAGGCTGTGTATTCTACTGCCTGTGGAAGCGAGTGGGGACAGTAAATTATGATGTCTGACGAAATGTGTGAAAGCAATGAAATGAGGTGCTGATAGTCTCTGGGAAAAGCTGCCTGGTAGTACTGCTTTATGATACGAAAAGTGCTACCGTACCGTGCTACTTGCCGTGGTGGAAAGTGCTGCCGTGCTCTACTACTTGCGTATGTGTAAATCACTGCCACGCTGTACTGCTCCAGGATATGTGAATTGCTGCCCCACAGCACTACAAAAAGTAGTAGATTTTGATGTATTATAGAGCTGTCCAGATCAGCGTAAAGTACTGTCTGATAGTGTGGTACTCGACAGGGGCATAGGACAGTACCAGTTACTGCCTGTGGCAGTGCAGTGTACTACCTGGAAGTGCTACCTGTGGCAGTACATTTCACTACCTGGAACTAGTGCTTGAGACAGTACAATTTACTGCCGGGAAGTCTATACTGAACCAGTAAATTGTAGTGCCTGGCGGTACTGACTCGGGCAGAACGGGAAAGTAGTAGAATATGATGCCTAGGGTAATACTTTCTAGTGCCTACAATTGATGTTCAGGACGATAGAATGAGGTGGAAATGCCATTCCAGCCGCATGTTCAGGCATCTGGCTACGAAATGTCGGGCAGAATGGAGTATCTCTCTCGGTGGTCTTCATAGAAATGTATAGGGATAACCAAGTGTGATCTAAAAGGATGTCAGAATTTTTATGTAGCAAGGACAAAGATGCCTGAGGGAATGTTTCAGTTCGAACTGAAACATTCCTTCAGGCATGATAGATCTATCATTAGACTAGACTACTCATCAAATCGAACTATCGTATCTAAAATCTTACTATCTCTACATCCAGGACTATTGTGCAAGCAAATCGAGTTCCTTGCTGTTTCAAAACTACATGCGATGTTCAGACAGGATGGAAATAAACACCATTACAGATGATTTGCAACAGGTTAGCAATCGGATATAGAAAAGTATTGTAAAGGATGAGAAGAACATGAGTATGAATGGAATGAACAAACTTACCATCATTGAACTATTTTTGCAAGCAAAGGTATTGGTTGTAGGTTGGAATGATGAAAGCTTGCAAGCTTTCGTCATTCCACCCTGCAAGCAATACCTATGCCAGAAGCATTTCCAATCAATAGACTACAATAGGATCAGCGAAGAACGATACTCATGGTTAGTGCACTATCTTCCATGGAAAACATGTGGAAAGAAAAGAGGAAGGGGAAAGATACCTCTACGACAACATACCAGCCTTACCTGTCATCTTCATGATACCCGGATGATGAAATGGTCCTATACGTCGCGCATCAACAGCCTTAAATAGACAGCTCATCCACCCATGATGAACTCGTCGTAACTGGAAGGCAGATGATTTGGCAGACGATGATGTGGCAGATGATTTGGCAGCGGATGATCTGTCAAATTTTCTGGACGCGGGAAATTAACAGTAATTGAAATCAGGCCCCTTAAAACCAACCTAAAATTCTTGGTGCTGATGCCCAGGCGTATACCGAAGAAGAAACAGAATTTGAGCAATTTTGATCGCACTGTGTATTCAATACTGAATCGAAAAGATTCCGTCCGCGTGCAGAATGTGGTTGAATTATAGGGAGGTATTGAACAATCTTAACAGTAACTCAATTTCAACTCTCGTTGTGTCGGCGAAACTTGTTGCGGAAACAGCGCTGGAAGCTATAAAGAAGGTCCGGCAGTCTTGAGTGCGTGTGGGGAAGCTGAAATTTGAGAAAGTGCGTCGGATTGCGCGCAGTTGTAGTCATTGAAGGTTAAAGAGATATAAAACAGTAATAGTTAGTTGTAGCTGATAGTCAATAATCCGTGCACTATTGGTGGGAGCTGCGAGGTGGGCTTTGGCGGTCTGCCTAGTGATCCCTTGGAGACTAGCAATTAGTTCAACAAACCAAAATGACCTATTGTGAATGCGGGAAGTGACGGTTTTGAGATGACTGCGTACTAAGTGCAATTGAGAACAGTTGTGAATTTAGAGGAAAAATTGTCCATCTTTGATGAATAGCAGCGTTCATACTCCCTGGAGAATGAATCTCAACGCTATTGTAGCGCGAGAAAGTGCTCTCTCCTTCAAATTAGTGGCCTGACCAAACAGTGACACTACTGCAAGGCTGTGCTGTTTCAAAATCACCATGGTGCGAAAGAGAGATAAAATAAAACAAATTCTTCTGTTTTATCTTTGTAGAAAATCGACAGAATGAATATCGTTTCATTTGAGACCTATAATCATGGCCGACAGAGATGGGATCATAGCTTTGGCTCTGTTCGTTTCTACGGGTTTTCGACTCATTACCCGCATAGTATTGTGCTGCCTGCGACTGTGGAGATGATACTCTGCGCAAGCGCAATACGAGAACATACATGCATGCGCTTAGATTTTTTTGACAACAAAGAGATCAGCTATCAGCAAATGACCTGCTGTATGCAGCTAGTCATAGGAACCCAAAAATAACAATTACTTCTCCAAACACCAAATCAGGTGTAGTACACTCATTAGCGGCACAGCAGCCAGCCTAGCATACCAATGAGCGCAGTGCACCTGTCCATCGGAACCCAGGAACTATACCCGGTATTAGGTTACTTTCACTTAGCCAAACCAGGTGCATTGCAATCATCGGCGGGATGAGATGGTTGCGGTGTGGCCAATAAGCGCACTACACCTGGACATTGAAACCCAGAAACTATACCCGGTATTATTTTCAAATCACCAAACCAGGTGCAGTGCACTGATTGGCGGCACAGCAGCCAGCTCTGCCGACCAATGAGTGCATTGCACCTGGACATTGGATCCCAGGAACTATACCCGGTATTATTTTCACCAGACTCAGGACGATCCCAGCTACACTATGCCTAGCAAGACTCGTCTCTTCCAGCCTGCGCTTCCAAAGATATATTCATACTCGGCTCCACCAACACCACATGACTCGCTTCTGTAAGATTGAGACCAGCACCTGCACGATGCAGAGGTAGTAAAAGAACGTTGAAATCTATGCTTGATTTGAACTTGTCCACCATCTTCGCAAACACCATAGGACCTTTCTCAAGCGCCCCATTCAAATGCGTGATACCGTTCGTTTCGAGTGCTGTCGAGATCATTTGCAGCACGCTTTGCCACTCGGAGAATACCGTAACTTTCCGCGTAGCGTCCACTTGCCATATGCCGCGCAGCAATCGGATAATAGGACTTGCTTTAGCTCCAACAAAGCCGCGCACCGCAGCTTTGCTGTCATAAAAAATTGACTTCCGTTCACCGCTAGTCGTCTCCGCCTTTTGTCGTTTTCGACTTGGCGAGATCAAAGCGTCTATGTCTTCCTCTTCTTGTGAACCGGGTGACGGCGGCAGCCCACTACCATGACCTTTCCTTTTTCCAAGTCCACCAGGAACAGTAAAACTAATTTCATCTACAGGGCAACGTACACGACACGTCGTACAAGCAATGCTCTGTACTCTCGTTCGCAACTCCTGTTTCTTAATCATCATTAATGTGCAGTCGCACCAAAATGCATGACCACACACAAACAACGTAGTTCGCATCTGTTCCATATTAAACTCGGCCATACAAACAGCACAATGCCTTATCTCAGCACTCATCACCACTTTGGCCGATTCGCCTTCAGATCCCTTTGCCGCTTTCTGTAGTGATCACAGGTAAACCAGAATTCCTCGTTTGGCTCCAAAATCTACTTCTGCTACCGCTTTGCCGTTGGAGAACTCGAAATTGCGCGCAGGTAGGGTTGATAGGGTGAAATGATGTAGTAGGTCATATTATGTCAGGCGCATCGTATCTTCGTCTCCGTCCAGGAGCGTACTTCTCTTCGAAGACATGTTCACTTCGTCCATTCTAGCCAATAATGTACGCTCGGCTTCAAACACCTCCTTGGCACAACCGTGCTCCTTCTTCAATTGGTTGAAGTCGGCGAGCCATTCTTCCATGCCATTTTGGACACCTGGACTTCCAAACTTGGGAATAATCGAAGCCAGCAGCAGCAAAATCGTTTGTACTGCTCCTTGAAACTGTATACTTGCGTTATGTTGCGGACCCGTTCTTCTTCCCGTTCCTCGCTTTCATTAATCTCACCGTTCTCATCTAGCTCAATTATCTCATAATTTTCATTCTCCCTCAATGAATGCATTCGCCTTTCCACTTCGGTGAACCATGGTTACTGAACCATGGATACTGCAGTATTCAGAACGGTAATGTTTGCATGTTGGCCCAGTACCATTTTCACGGCACTTTGAACAAAGACCTGATTCCACCACGTCTGCCGCAGAAGGTTAAACAGATCCAGGAAGGCTAAAGAGTGTACACTCTCAAACACGTGTTTGAAAGTCACATTCGCGCCTTTTGTAGTGCCTTGAGTTCAGATTGTATCATGCCATTGATCGAGTTGAATGAATGCAGCCGATTTCCTAAAGTGTGAATTCCCAGTTCACTGCCTGGAATGGCATCGATTAGCTTCCGGACGACCCTGTCCAAGAATGCATCTCTGTCCTGTACCATTGCAAGAGCCACTTCCCACCATGTTGCGCAAATGTCCCGTAGAATATATTTGAATAAAGCAAACTATCACAAACCGAAGGATTGAAACACTAGAATGCTACTCTTGTCGCTTACAACTGCTATGCTATCCAACTTTGCGAGTGAGCGATTCGAAGAGGCCGCCAAAACGACTTCAACTTGTTTCCACCTACATTCTGCAAATAGACTTGCAATGCATTCAATTACTTCTGTATTAGTGAGTTTACGATAATTATCTGCAGCGAGAGAATATCGTTCAGCGACGCAGTAGATATAGTCTGCCTCTAAATTTGCATAGAGTACCTCCGGGGTATCAAAAATTTGTTTAAGAGTGCATCAAACCGCGTGAACAGTTTTCTCGCCCTCAAGATCATCGGTTGTGGGTATAACTGCTCTCCTCTATAGAGGAGAACCTATGTAGCCTTCAGATAAAAACGTCTCTCGAATTTCTGAGGCGGATCTGGCCATATTGCGGAGAGAATCGCAGACAGGAAGTGAACTTGCTTCACACATGGAGTACACCTTTTCTGCAGCACTGATAAAATCCTTGTACCTGGTTACCAGGAGTTCACGCAGCGAGTCTTACTTCTCCGATGCTTCAGTCGACCGGTAGCCAATGGTCGTGCTGCACCTGTACTTGGCTGACCCAAAATAATACCGGGTATTATTTTGCCATACCAAATGCCAGGTGCAGCACTGCCATTGGCTACAGGCTGCCGGCCTCCCCTGGCCAATGACAGTACTGCACCTGTACTTGGCATACCCAAAATAATACCGGGTATTATTTTGCCATATCAAATGACAGGTGCAGCACTGCCAGTGGCTACAGGCGGCCGGCAGACCGGCAGCCAATGGCAGTACTGCACCTGTACTTGGCATACCCAAAATAATACCGGGTATTATTTTTCCGTACCAAATGGCAGGTGCAGCACTGCCATTGGCTACAGGCGGCCGGCCGACCGGCAGCCAATGACAGTACTGCACCTGTACTTGGCATACCCAAAATAATACCGGGTATTATTTTGCCATATCAAATGACAGGTGCAGCACTGCCAGTGGCTACAGGCGGCCGGCAGACCGGCAGCCAATGGCAGTACTGCACCTGTACTTGGCATACCCAAAATAATACCGGGTATTATTTTTCCATACCAAATGACAGGTGCAGCACTGCCATTGGCTACAGGCGGCCGGCCGACCGGCAGCCAATGGCAGCACTGCACCTGTACTTAGCAGACCCAAAATAATACCGGGTATTATTTTGCCATACAAAAGCCAGGTGCAGCACTGCCATTGGCTACAGGCTGCCGGCCGCCTGTAGCCAATGGCAGTGCTGCACCTGTACTTGGCATACCCAAAATAATACCGGGTATTATTTTGCCATACCAAATGACAGGTGCAGCACTGCCAGTGGCTGCCGGACGGCTGGCGGCCTCTGGCCAATGACAGTACTGCACCTGTACTTGGCATACCCAAAATAATACCGGGTATTATTTTGCCAGACAAAAGCCAGGTGCAACACAGCCAGTGGTTGCAGTCTGACTCCACAAGCTGGGCCCATGGCTGTGCTGGACCTTTTTTTAGGTGTAGTCTAGTATATATACTAGTATATATACTAATATTCGAGACTAGACTGACGTAGATTTAACATCCTTGCGATGGTCATGCACGCGATGACTTAGGCCTGTGTTTAGCAAGTTACAGCTTGGTCGTCAGTTATATCATGTCAATCGAGATAAATATCACGCAGGCACAATTGTACGTAAGTTCGATAGAGTACGGGTCACGATACCGCTCCCTGGCAAAGGACATGAAACCATTTGAAATGGTGCTGTGAAGAAGCTGCTGGCGTACTGTTCGCGCGTCTACAGCATCCATAAATGTTTCTAGACAATCTTCTTCAATTTCTTTTGATTCGGCTGCCATCATCGTTCAACACAAGCTGGTTGCAAGCAAACGCCGCAAGGAACTGGAAAAGAACGACAATGATAGTTTTGCAGGCTGTGCGTTGTCACAAACATTCCAACCTTTGACCACGGTGCATGCGCGTCAGTCCTTTCAAATTATGTGCGCTATCGCATTATGATTCTCAGATTCGATTTCGATCATCATCGAAGGAGACCGAGGGAAACAACTTCATATTTATAATCTCTCTGTCCCAACACAACCAACACACAAGATGACAAAGTGGGTTCATTTGGAAGCTTTCTTATTGCTTAGAATCACAATTGTGTACGTTGTTCTAGCTCCGTTTTGAAAGGTAAGCAAACAACAAACCATCCCAACAACTGTGTAGCCTTCATTCACTCTCACAGATTTAATCAAATGTCCACAGGTGGAGGAGAGTTTCAACATGCAGGCAACCCATGATCTTCTCCACAAGTCATGGCGCAACATGGCATCATTTGACCATATGTAATTCCCTGGTGTAGTGCCGCGTACCTTCATCGACCCATTAGTCATATCCACATTATCCTACATTCCAAAGGCTATCTTTCACTTATCGTCATTTGCAGCTCTACATCTTATTAGAATAATTCTGGGCATCCTCACGACAATCTCACAGCTCATCATTCGCAACTCTTTATCAAATCGCTTCACGCAATCCACCGGTACTTTCTACACATTAATCACAGCCTCCCAATTTCATCTACTTTTCTACGCTAGTCGAACTCTACTAAACGTCTTCGCTCTCGTTCTGACTAACTTGGCATTCGCCTATCGTATGCGATCCACATGCAACCATGCAGCGTACAATGCTATTATACATTATCGATTGCGTGTGCGCTCTTCCGCTCCGAACTCTGTCTATACATTTTCACGACACAGCTAATGGAGCTTGCAACGAAGAGTATTCAATTCATACCAACAATTATAAAAGGCGGGTATGCTGCTGTTCTCACAGCGATCTTGAGTATACTGGTTGAATCATACTTCTGGCATCGTCCAAGCTATCCGGAATTGGAAGTGTTTTATTTCAACATGGTAGTAAACAAGAGCTCTGCATGGGGCACCGAGCCCTTCCACTGGTACTTTACAAATGCTCTTCCGCGAGCATTGGGTTGATCGTATGTAGCGGCCATGTTAGCAGTGATTTCGCGGCGGCAACTTTTGTTATCATTTATCATTGGTAATGCCCGTTGTGGGCTTTGTCATGATGTATTCCGTGCTGCCTCACAAGGAGCTGCGATTTATTTTCTATGCCCTCCCCCCCCGTTCTTAACGTTGCTGCAGCGGTTGCGGCGGATAGCGCGTATCGAGGACAGAAGGGTCAGATGGAGATGATATTCGCCAACTGGAGAGGCAGGGAGACAGAGATCGTGAAGGTGCAAAGGTGGTGGTTAATTTGAGATGCAGTTGTATTTATGTTGGTTCTGGCAAATTTGGCTGCAAGCACATTGCAGACAATTGTGTCTGTGTCGGCATCACGAGCAAATTATCCGTCGGGAGTTGCGATGCGCAAAATGCACGAGATAGAGGGGAGGCTGTATTCGCAGAGCGGTATGTGTGGGGAAGCGAGGGTTCACATCGATGTGGATAGTGCTATGAATGGGATCACACAATTTGTGTATGACCATGGCAGAAAGTGTCCGCAATGGAAGTATTCCAAAGAGGAGGATGTTGGAAAGATTGAGTGGAGAAGTTTCACTCATCTCATTTCAGCACAAGGATCTCATGAGGGGTTCAGCGTCATTCATGCGCAACTGAGTTTCGCGGGTATCTACTTGAGAAGAGGATGAATTCGTTTAGAACCGCATACTTTTGTATTGAGGCGGTGGACGTGGTGCACAACGCGTTTATTGCACGCACCGATGTGCTGCGACGGCACGCGTGGCGGGAGGAATTACAGGTGAATGAACATATGACCTTTTTTCCTCGACGCGCGTAAGGCGCATCTCAAGGTCGGGTATTTGGCCAGCGTGTTTGTGCACCATCGGGCGCGCAAATATTCGAAATGCTACTTTTCGATCCGGTTCAGGGAGGAAAAGTTTCGTGCGCTGCTGGACTATGACGACCGCTTCGAATGGCACCTGGAGTGCGGCAAGTCGCTTCCGGACTGGGTGAGGAATCATATGCGAGAGATTTAACGGTCGTGGAGCGCTACTTATTGTGACGGCTGGGCTGGGATGGAAGAGGCTAACTAGAGCGTGTGTGTGTGTGTATAGTTAACACACACACATTATAATGTAAAACAGAGTATAAATGTCGCGGCACGCTCGTCAATTCAGTCCGGTCGGTAGGACGGTGATGGGCTACTCGGAGGGCGATTACAGCGTGTGTGCTCGTGTATGACGGGACAGTGGGCGAGGTCGCTCTGCATGGATTCAGACGGTGTATTCCTCAATTGCATCCACCTTCCGACGCGCGGTCCATCTCCCGCGAGTGATGAATTGTGCGTGCAAGTGGATGGAATGCAACGTATCACGACGTAGAATCACGCGCGTGCTAGCGCGGGTACAAATCAAGCTATCGAGAGATCGAGGCGATGATCGCCTCGATATGATGTCGAGTCACGTCATTGGTGCGCAATCTCGCGGGTATAAAACACTCGCGATGCGTCGACGCATCGGATGCAACGCATGGCCATCGGCGAGTTGTGCGAGGCTCGGCTCAGATCGGCTCGGATCAGATGCGCTTCATCCGTGGGTCGCTCGCTCACGCGTCCGGTTTCTGTCCGTTGACGGCAATCGTGTGCAAGAGATCGCCTCTGGCCATGTTGGGCATACTTGTCGTCGACGGATCGAGAGCGGACCCGCGAGCGAGTGTCGTCGTGATGCAAGCGCTGATTTCACACAAGATGGTTGGCCGACAAGTGGCCACTTGCCCCGGGGTATGTCGCGACTTGTCGTGAGACGACACGTCGTTGCATTGCAGGGCGACGAATGGTATACGCACAAGTCTGACGCCATGGGAGCGTTGGATGTTGCGCACACGCGCGCGCACGGCACATCATCGACGCGGAAAGCGCGTACCGACCGGACCGTTTCCCAGTATGCCATGCCATCGCGTGGCGTGCTGCCGCACAGTCGTGTCGTCCCACATGTGGGACTCGAGAGACGTCGATTGCGTCATGCCGCCCGTTGCTGCGTGTAGATCACATCCATATGTCGTGTGCCTCTTGCGTCGCAACCGAGTGCACGCTCCCCCTGTGCGCCCGCTCCGGCGTCCGCTCGATGCGCCGCGCCGCACTGCTCCGCAGAGTCTGTGCGTCCGTATCACGTGACCGCCGCGCCCCAGCGTCCAGGAATAGCTGCCGTTGCTCGAGCCACCTGACGCGAGTCGCTGACTCGCATGATAAATATTGCACGTGTCGCGCTGCCTGCGCTGCGGCGCGTCGGACGGTGCGATGCGACGAGACGAGACGTGGTGTGGATGCATTTCGAAATGATGGAGTTGTGCTTATTTTTGGTGCTAAATTCCATGCAATGAAGAAGAACCATGAGAATATCGCCAAAAAAAATTGACTGGCACGCGCTTGAATTGTTGAATCCACTTGATGATCAACCAGAATTTGCGCTCAACATCAGCAGCTTAGTCCAGCGCTCGTGTTCCCTTCCTTCCTCCACAATCTTATCACAATCACCCCCTAAACTCACTCAACCGATATGCAATTCAAGTCAGCACGCTCCCGAGCGCACGACCGGGAACTCACAGACTCACGTGCCGATTCATACGGATCTGGCAGCAGTCATGCTCGTCACAGTACCACGAGTACATGGCATACCCAAAATAATACCGGGTATAGTTTTTCCATACCAAATGCCAGGTGCAGCACTGCCATTGGCTACAGGCGGCCTGCCGACCGGCAGCCAATGGCAGTACTGCACCTGTACTTGGCATACCCAAAATAATACCGGGTATTATTTTACCATACCAAATGACAGGTGCAGCACTGCCATTGGCTACAGGCGGCCTGCCGACCGGCAGCCAATAGCAGTACTGCACCTGTACTTGGCGTACCCAAAATAATACCGGGTATAGTCCATGGCTGTGTTGGAGCCTTTTTCAGGTGCAGTCTAGTATTTGAGAAAAGTCGAAATTATTAAGCTTGGATGCATGACGGTCATTGGCAGTAGTATCCTGTTCATCTTCAAGTAAGATGCATTTTCGAAGAGAGCATTATGTTTTCCTGCATGGATACCATTCCATTTCATCTGGGATCGAAACTTTTACAGTATCCAGAAGGAAAGATGCATTTGTAGTTGGAGACTTGTCGACCTCCAACTCAATAATAGGAACAGTATAGTCCTCCGGGAGCCCATCATTTGCTATGGGTATGATTACAATTCCTGGAGGATGTTCACCATTCATTATCTCTATCTCGCCCTCAATGAACCGACCAGTTTTAGAGTTGATTTCATAATAGCTGTAGACGGGAATACTCTAGTTGATGTCGTCGACAAGCTTTCAGTCGATTTTGCGAATCTCAACATATCTTTTGATCCTGGATGGATCGATATGTAATGGACTATTGCGTGCCCATAATGACATTACAATCCTCTGAATAGACTTTCAACTGGGTGAGAAAAGAGCTACCAATCCACTTTGGAAAATAATACGACCTATAAAGTACTCAAGATCCTTCCATTTCTATATTCCCTAACTATACCATTTTCTAGTGGAAGAAAACACGACACGATTCTGGGTCCTCTGTCATAATAATTTTGGGAACTCTAACAGACGGTGCTCATGAAGAGACTGTTTCATCTACAAATGCTGTTCTCGTGGGCTCCTCTGTATACAGGAAATCTGGAGGAATGAGTAACACTATCGTTCTGATTCGAGAGTCTGAAGAGTAAGACTGTATCAACCACAGATATTCTTACTCCTGGACACTTGCGTCCCTCAAAGTAGAGAACTGCAGGAGAACTCTCAGCTGCCGGACAAAACCAATTTAAAGTATTCGGACTCGTTCTCATTCACATGGAAACCTGTTCAGGGCCCTCTCCCATATGGAACTCTCGAGCTAGTTCCCAGGAACATCTTTTAGGAACCGCATACTTGAACCTCCCTGCCAGCATCTTCAGCGGACATACCATCTGCAGCGAGCTAGACAGAATTGGGAATGATGCTATTGTTGGACAGAATAGTTCTCCTGTAGATGCACCTCGTCCTACCGTACACGATTTCGCCTCCCAGTAGAACGTTTGTCTATCTTTTCTAGATGGGTCTACACGACAGTTCAGAATTAGTCTACCTCGACTAAGTCGATGGTATCGATCAATGCATCATTCATATCTTTCTTGCCTGTTTCTTCCACCAGGGCGTGTCTACATTCTGTACCAATGATTGACCTCCACTTGGCAAAATATTCCTCAAAATAATACCCGGTATTATTTTCCACACTAATCTGCCAGGTGGAGCTACGGCATTGGATAGGATTGCACAGGCCCCGAAGCTATTACAGGCGTGCTCAATGACAGGGTAAAACTCTTAACCGTCGTAGATATGACGCTTTCTAGTCGCAGTGTGAGCGGAAAAATAAGAACGATAGCTTTTGTTTCCAGTACACCAGGTATTTACGTAGCAATTCTTCCCCTCATGCCCTAGACAGGTTCATATCGAAAGGTTTCTATTTCTCCTCAGTCTGCCTCGTCGTAATTATTTTACTTCAGAGGTTATGAAACTTTACTTATCCGCTTCCATAATCAATCCTCCTCATCAAGGAAAACTTCAACGTAGCTTTCATTCCCATCATCTTCATCTCCATGTGCACTATCCTCCTCAAAAGCTGTACTCCTCTGGTTGAAATGTAGTTCATCAAATTTCTCGTTAGTAATTGTCAGTACTTCTTCGCAGAGATGCTTCTTGCAGATTCGCTCACTCGGCAACATCGCCTTTCCTAATTGTTTGAGCTCGTCCTGTACACTTCCTTCGAAGGTATTACCTGATTGTACCTTGAAAATTCCTAGAATCCCGGAAGCGATTGCATAGACAAATCTGAGTGAATTGCAGGAACGTCGCAGGAAAACCATTCTACTCGTACATTGAAGGAATGCAATTGCAGTGTTCAGGGATACCTCTAGGATATTGATTCTCCTTCGGATCATCCTTTTGGCCATACATCCCGATATCTCGACTTCGTACTGAATGATGACAACCATCTCTTTCCGCTCAGTGATGAATTGTTTCAAGATCTCGGAATTCTTGTCATCCACAACTTTCCGTTCCTCAAGCCTTAGATTTCCGTTGGTCACACGGGTATCGGGGATAACGTCCATATCTCGAATGATATCGTGAGTTGGAAACTCGAAAGTGATAGAGGCGTCCTTTTCCAACATTAGAGCGAACCCCAGTTCGACAAGGAATCGATTGCGCACCTGCTCTCTAGACTTGTTCAGGAAACCGAGCACCTTTGTCTGCGCAACTTTTGAAACAGCCAAAGATATTTCACGCTTGCTCAATTGTCCACCATTTCCATCTGTTTTCCTCCGCTTCCTAGCCCCTCCGTCAATGCTTCCAGCAGGCTGGTTTCGGCCATCGCCAGTAGCACCATACACAACTTCTTCGATTATTTTGTCCGGAATGTACTTGTTCTCCTTCCAGATGTTGAACGCATTCGAATCGCGTCCAGAGCTCGAGCCTTCCATTGTACGGCCTGTACCCGACTTTTCCTTCTGAATATTCCTCAGGAGAGACATCACCACTTGGAAACGAAGCTCGATGTTGTTCTTCCCGGTGCTGGATTGGAACACATCTCTCTTGTCATTGCTCTGCTTCGCAAACATCATTGCAGAGAGCAACCGGCACCCGCGGAGGTCGTAGATTCCTTGGTTGGTGTAAATTGTCGCCCCAGCATCAATCTTGTCGACCAGCAAAGGTACCACAGTTCCAAATACTGCACACAGAAAATTGTAAGAAAACGATAGTTCTGCTGACTGCGAGATGCGCAACCGGTCCCTCTCCTTGTCAGTCATCCCCTTCTTCGAATTGCCCTGACTCTGCTGTAATAAACCATCACAGATGTCTTTCACACCCTGCAGTTCCGTTACTATAAATTCGGCGCGACTCATCAGCTTTTCGATTTGCTGGCGATGGGAAGTTCGATCATCGTCGATTTCATCCATCCTCTCCCCAATACGACGAACTTCCCCAGTCACTGTCCTGAATCCCTCTCGAATAATCCCTGCTAGGCAGTCATTTGGATTTTCCTCACGACGCTGAGATTCCATCTTCCGTCGAACTTCGCCTCCCGTTCCAATCACAAAGTGTCACTCCAAGTGCTTTTTCTGCAACGAGAATGCTAGCAATAGTAACAAATAATGCTAACTACTCTACTCATATCCTCGGAAAACGACCGATTTTCTCCTACCTTTTCTGTAACGGTCATCTCCATGTGACCACGCATCCTCTATACTTCTCACTACTAGTAGCTTCAGAATAGTTTCCTCTCTTATCTACTTGAACTCATATGCAAACACATTTCACAATGACCCTATCCTGTACAACTATTTCAATGTTGAGTCTCAGATATTACCAAACACCAATTACTATCAAGGCAGTACTTGCAGGCAGTACAATTCACTGCCGGAGCCAGTATATTTTACTGCCTGATTCTAATGCCAGGTCATTTGCCAGGGCTGTACTGTACGGCAGTACATTCCATTGCAGAAATCATCAAAAATCACTGCATTGCACTACTGCCCTGTGGTACCAGCAAAAATTACTAGAATTTGCTATCGTACAGTACTGAATTCTGCTACATACCGTACTGCCAGGAAATTTTGTATTTTACTGCCTGCGGCACTAGAACTGAAAAAATTAAAATAGTAATTTTACTGCCTCAGGCACTACATTGTTCAGGCAGTGATTTTTACTGCCTCAGGCAGTAAATTTACTACATTTTTTGATCTCAAACTCAGTAGTGTTCTAAATCGGAACATGCTTCTGATCCCGGTAAAACAGAAACTAAGCAAGGTGAGATTTTCAGTGCTGGAAACGTTCCAAGTTTGAATTCTGAAAGGCTGAATACTCGACCAAAGCGATCTGCTCCAGATGAGAATCACTCAGAAGATAAAATTGATCACTTGAGTCAAATGGGAGTTGCTTGTTATCAGATGAAATGGCAAGAATTCGACAAAACGGTATGGACTGATAACCACCCCTTTTCGACTTCATCCTTACCGATCCGCCATATGGTACTCCGAAGTCCCAGGCACTTCGTACCACAAACTACGACAATTTCATCGACGACAAAGAAATTAAATCTCTTTGTCAGTTCGCGAGGCGAGTTCTGAAGCCAGGTGGATGGTTTCTGTAGTTTTTGTCGTTCCGAAACTTCGAAAGTTTTTACAGTGAGCTTCATCGGATTGATTTTTCCGGTCCAGAATATCCTTTCGTTATAATGAAGGATACCCGAACCATACAAAACCACAGAGGTGAAAACTTTCCTCAAAACGCATGTGACTTTGCTGTGATCGCAAAGGCACCAGGGGCTTCTAAAGATGGTTTCAAACCTGATATGAAGAGTCCGTATCATTTCGTCCCTTCAAGGACAAGCAGAAGGTTCGCTGCGATGTCAGATATACCTGTTTCTAAAGAAAAGCTTGTTATTCCTGGCTCAAAGGCCCCGGTTCTTACGGAGGAAAAAACATTGCCCTACTTTCTGAGCTAATCAATACTTTCTGTCCAGAAAGAGGTTCTGTTTTGGATATGTACTCAGGAACGTTAATAACTGCTATTGCATCAATGAGAACCGCTCGATCATGCGTTGTAATTGAGGCGAATGCCCGAACTTTCCGCATTGCTCATGAAAGACTTCGAGCTGTAGCCGAAATATTGTATTCAAAGGTTCCCAAAACGAAAAATGATTCGAAGAAGAGAAAGATAGGGGATTCCAGAAATACAGACAGCAGTGGAGAGATTGACTGTATTGCAAAAGTAACAGAAGATGGAAACGAAAGAAAAGTTCCCAGAGGAGGGGATACAGTGGACCTCATTATAGACGGTAACATTGTGGGGGTTGCAAAGCTTCTTCCAGGACCGGAAGAAAGTACCGCTCTTCAAACTTCAATTCATAATGTTTCGCTGACCAAATATGAGAAGAAAGGTCAGAAGCTCATATCTTGCTATCATTTTGAGGTGAGGGAAAATACTAAGAACTATGGGTACCCGTATGGTTATGGTGGGGTTGAGGAGCCACCCAAGACTTTGCAAGGTCTCGTAGGAGTATTCTCATGGGATCTATATGCAATGCAAGTTTCAAATGGTATCTCCGGCAAGCAATGATTTTCACGACCATTCGTAACATATAGTAGAACATGGACGAATCGCAGCTATCAGTTCTCTCCTGTTGCACTTATCGAGAAGTACACCATAGCCTGAAATTGGAAACCTTTCCAGTAAACTTCTATTCTTCAGAAATACTGTAACGGATGCTGCTGTGCTCGAGTCTAGGAATAAATACCGTTACACGTATATTATATTTCTTCCCGTTACGATTCTTCAACGCCAAAGTTTTCCTGACAGCCGATACAGCATACTCCTGAATGATAAAGTTGTAGATACGTAATTTGTATAGAGAGCTCTAGGAAAATATGATTTTTCCGATATCCCTGTTCTATTTTCTCAACCACTATTGCGTAACAATCAAAACAGAATCATTTTCGGATCTTCCACAATGAGCACACAAGATCCCACTCCGCTTTCCCCCTACGATCACGATGTACTGCGTACCCAAGCCGAATCCATTCTACTTTCATTGGGAGTAGATCCTGTTGAAGCACTGGAATTGGCCCTGAGGGGCTCAATTACGTGAGAAAACTTTGACCCTCGATTTCTCCTAGAAGGAGTGCTCTATGCGCTCCGAAACCTATCTCATCGTGTTCAGCGTGCCCGAATTAGTCGGGTAGCAACTTCTCCGAAGCTTCTACGACCTTTCTTCATGGAGATAATAGCGTCTGAAGTTTCAATTTGTTTGTCATAGTTTCAATTAGTAATTAGAAATGCCAGGATGGGTTGCCATCATGGCAGAGGGGAAATGTTATGATAAGTGTACACGTGTGGGTGATATGATTGAGAAGCCCACGTGTACCAGATTGGCAGCGGGTGTTTGCTAGGACAGACTGTCAGTGACAGTCTGTCTGGAGCAGCCATGTACAGGCTGTCCTTAGCACCGCCGACGCACCTCGGCGAGAATACAAATTATGTAGTGAGCTCGCAGATTCAATAAACGCTCGGTAAGCGACCAATTCGTTTCAACAGGTTATGGGCCCAGGGCGCTCGCTCGGGTCGTTTCTTATTCTCTAGCGCTTCGGTAAGTGCGTCGTTTGCGTCGGCGTTCTCTTACCTATTTCGTGTCGTTCTCGCCTCGTTCTCTCTTCTCTTCGTCTACTCGCCTTTCTTCCGTTCTGCGCCTTCCCGCGCGTCTGCGCTCTTGCGTAGAGTGTTCTCCACACTCCCCCGACGATCCCCGCGCACCTCTGTCGCCGCGCCGCACCTCTGTCGCCGCGCCGACACTGTGTCATCCTGTCACTGACACTGACATCCTGTCATTCACGCTGTGTCACACTGACACTCTGTCATCTTGCCATCCGTCTCTGGGTCATCGTCATCAGGTGACATCATTCTTTATCTGGGGTTCGCGTGCGAAGGAAAAAGTTTGGCCAGCGTCGCTGCTGGGACTCGAACCAAGGCTCTGTACATCTCCGTGGACCGTCCAACCGACTCGGCTACCGGGCCACTCAAGGCCCAATTAGTGGAATTGGCCTTTGCTTTTATATTGGCTAGTCTATACCTTTCTCAACTCGGTCCTGCTCTTGTAAGACAGTGACCTTGTCCTGATCGGTATAGCGTTATAGCCTTTACATATCACCGAATAAACTCATCGAACGTTTGGTTTTATTGTCAACTGTTTCCACAAGTAAGTTTATACCTTTCACCTTTCGGTCTATTTCAAGGTTTAGACCTTAGTATTGATCGGTATAACTTCTAACACGCTCTCTACTTTCAATCTGCAGTGTCTAGCAGTGACGAAGACCGCGTGGAACCGCGCACCGACGAGCAGCCTCCCAGGCTTCGTCGCGAGGGGGAGTCTCTTCAGGACCGGGTCTTCCGCAAAGCCTACAGCATCGCCGAAAGGAGGGATAACAAGAAGAAGTACGCCGCTCACAAGAAGGCAAACCGCTCGAGGTGCCATCACTGCAACGTCTTTCTCAACTCCGCCGAGTCTAGAGTCGCACACTTCAGCGGCTCTAGACATAAGAAGACTATCGAACGCCTCAAGGAAGGTGGTCTCAAGGTCTGCAAGCCCTGCGGTGTCATCGTTCGCACCCAGAGCGAGTTCGACAACCACCTCCGCGGTAGCCGCCACCGTGGCATCGAAAAGACTCTCAAAGCCGCTAAAGCCTCTAAGGCTTCTTCCTCCTCCGATAAGTAGTACTCCTCTTCTCTAGACACAATAGAAATCTAGCTGATTTCTCTTTGATAAACCTTGTTTTCTTGTTCTCCACTCATCTTGCTCTTAGCTAAAAGTCTCTATCCTATAGATCCCAGCTTGGTCCTAGACGACTATCGGTTGTCCACTTGGGAAGGGTCGAACAGATAAGACATAATACAGAGCCATGGAGAGCACTTCATCCGGCATTCGCATTGAAAAGCTGGAATACTCCAACTTCCACTCATGGAAGCAAAAGATGGAGCTCATCCTCAGCCACCGCGAGGTGGACGAAATGATCGATCCTGACCTACGTCCTCCACGCCCTGCAGACCAGGAAGCACTGTCCAAGTGGCTTCGCAAAGATAAGACTGCTCGGATGACCATCGGGATCACGTTGTCTGATGAGATGCTCAAGAACGTCTCACACACCACTACTGCTCTGGAAATGTGGCAGGAGATCTGTAACGTGCACCAAAGGCACACTCTCCTAAACAAACTAGCTGCAAGGCGTGATTTCTATACTGCCACTATGAAGCCCGGTGAACAGATGCTCGTCTACATTAATCGTGTTCGACAGATGGCCTCGGTTCTCAGCTCTATGGGCGTGATCATCGACGACAAGGAAATGGCTATGGCTGTCCTCAATGGTCTTCCTTCTTCCTTCCAGACACTCATTACTGCTCTTGATGCTATAGGTGATGAGGACCCTACATTCACCTTCGACAAAGTCCGAAGCCTCCTTCTTCAGGAGGAACGTAGAGCTTCTATTCTGAAACCTGGAAGCTCTTCTTCTGACTCGGCTGCATTATTATCCAGGTCTGGGAAACAGCCCGGCAGTAACCGAAAGAAATGCACTCATTGCGGTCGTACCAACCACACTGAACCGTATTGCTGGCAAAAGTATGGCCGTCCATCCCGCTCTCGGCCTGCACGGTCTAAACCTTCTGCTATGGTTACTCTCACCGATTCAGAAGGCAATCCTCCATCAAACACGGTTTCCGCGTCTACTTTCCATAATGATGAAGAGAAAGAGTATGTTTGCCTCATGTCAACTACTCCTGGATCTCTTCATACATCAACTTGGTACATAGACTCTGCTGCCACCTCTCACATGACCTTCGATCGCTCCATGTTTGTTTCCTATAAGGAAGTAACACCGTTCTCCGTAACTCTGGGAGATAAGTCTACCTCAATGGCAGTCGGCCGTGGTGATGTTCGTTTAATGATCTCTCTATATGGGGAAATAAAACAGTGCATACTTCGTGACGTCCTCCACGTTCCCTCTTTTGTATTTTCTCTCATCTCCGTCAGCACCCTCACTACTCGAGGCATATCGGTGCAGTTCAATAACAATACAGTCATCCTGACTCAGAACAACAAACCGATAGCCACTGGCGGAGAAGCAAGGGACTCTATGCCATTGATCTCTTCTCGTCAGAGGCCCCAAAAGACCATGTGCAGCAAACAGCCTGTGTGGCCTCGCTACAGCTCTGGCACGAGCGGCTCGGGCATGTCAACAAATCCGGTATCTCACGCATGGAGCAGCTATCTGCTGTGAAGGGCCTTCGAATCAAATCTCAGAAATCAGATGCAGGTGCCCCATGTGAAGGATGCATAACCGGCAAAATGCCCCGAGCAGCTATTCCAAAGCTCTCCGAAACGAGAGCATCTGAGCTACTCGAGTTGGTCCACACAGATCTGGCAGGGCCGATGGAAGTACTCTCGAAAGGGGGAGCTCGATACTTTGTGACATTCATCGATGACAAGTCCCGATGGCTAACGGTATACCCGCTCCACCGTAAATCCGACTGTTTCGACTCCTTCCAGAGATTCCTGTGCATTGCTGAAACGCAAACTGGTTGTAAACTCCGCCAACTACGCTCGGATGGAGGGGGAGAGTTCTTCTCAAACGACTTTACCTCCTTCCTCGACAGCAAAGGAATCAAACGTCAGACCACCTGTGCATACACTCCGCAACAGAATGGTGTGGCAGAGAGAATGAACAGAACCCTCAAAGATCAAATTCGTGCCATGCTCCATCACAGCAACACCCCATCCGAGTTCTGGGCAGAAGCACTCTCCTGTGCTGCCTACATTCGTAACCGTGTCACCAGCCGCTCCCTGCCAACTGGAAATACTCCGTATGAGATCTGGTATGGTAGGAAACCGAGTATTGCTCATATGCGAACGTTCGGAAGTAGATGCTGGTACAAAACGCCTGATAAACTTCTTCAGACCCTTGATTTGCGGGCAAAGGAAGCAATTATGCTTGGATACGCAAGCTCGCAGAAAGCCTACAAACTATGGGACACAGCAAATGAAAAGGTCGTTGTGTCGCGAGACGTAGTGTTCGACGAGCTGCAAAAGAAGCGTTTGCCATCTTCTGATACAGACTACAACAGCGTTGATGCTGCTGCTGAGTCCAATACTGAGCCATGGGATGGAGACAGCAAGTCTGGTCTCTCTACCAAACAGGATACTCCTCCTTCATCCCATTCGGACTCTGACTCTGACACCAACGCTCCACAACCTCAATCTCCTCCACCAACTCCCTCAGCATCTACTGATGAGTCTCTCCTTAACGCTCCGCGTAAATCTTCTCGATCTCGTAAACCTCCGGGTGAGTGGTGGAAAACAACTGCCCTTGTCTCCACTACTGCTGATACCACTCCGGAACATCTTCTTACCTTCACTGAGGTGACCAAGGGGGAGGAGAAAGATCTCTGGATTGAGGCCATTCAGTCCGAGATGGATTCCCTCGAAGCAAATGGCACCTGGATTCTGGTCCCCCGCAGTGAAGCTCTCAACCTCCTCACTTCGAAGTGGGTCTTCAAACGCAAAGATGTTGTGAGTGAAACTGGTGAGCACTCGATCAAACACAAAGCTCGACTCGTAACTCGAGGATTCCAGCAGAAGTACGGCATCGACTACTCCGAGAATTATGCCCCCGTTGTCCAGTTCTGTACTCTTCGCATGTTCTTTGCGCTCACTGTCCACCACGATTTGCACTGCGATCAAATGGACGTCAAAACAGCCTTTCTCTACGGAGATCTCGAGCAGGACATATTCATGGAGCAGCCGGAGGGATTCGTCGACTCGAAGCATCCAGACCATGTCTGCAAACTGCAAAAGTCTCTATACGGACTGAAACAAGCTCCGAGGCAGTGGCATGCTAAGATCGATGACTTTCTCATTTCACAGCTCGACTTCCAGAGCTCTCCGTACGATCCATGTTTCTACGTCAGGTATCGTGACGACTCTATGATCATCATTGCACTATACGTCGACGATATTCTTCTTGCTTCAAGCAGTAGAGATATGTTGGATGAGCTGAAAGCAGAGTTCAGCAAGCGTTTCGAGATGAAGGATTGTGGTAGAGCTCGGGTATGTCTTGGCCTAGAGATTGCGCGCAACACCTCCAAAGGACTGCTACACTTGAATCAGTCTCGCTACGCTGAAAAGGTATTGGAACGGTTTGGAATGGAAAACGCAAGTCCGGTTGTTACGCCAATGCAAACTCAGATCTCCGTCGCGGATACCGAAACTGAGCCCATCGACTCTACGCTCTATCGCAGAGCAATTGGCAGCCTGATGTACCTAGCGGTCGGAACTCGCCCTGACATCGCATTTGCTGTTGGGAGACTTGCACAGTTCGTTGAGGCCCCGACAAAAGCTCTCTGGGTAGCCGTTAAACGTGTCCTGCGCTACATCGCTGGTACACAGGACTTTGGCGTGATGTACAGAGCTACAGCAACACTTGCACCAGTCGGGTACAGCGACTCGGACTGGGGCGGTTGTACTATCAACCGGAAGTCGACCAGTGGCTATGTCTTCAAGATGGCTGGAGGAGCGGTGAGCTGGAAGTCTCGTAAGCAAGGCTGTGTAGCCCAGTCTTCCTCAGAAGCCGAATACATGGCTCTCAGTGCAGCAGTGAAGGAGGCAATCTGGCTGAGAAACATCGTTGGTTTCAGCAGCAGTACAAATCCTGCAGATCCTATCCTCATCAATGTGGATAATCAAGGATCTATCAAAATGGCTAGGAACGATGCTTCTGGAACCCGCACAAAGCATATCGACATTCGGTACCACTTTGTCCGGGATTGCCTCCTCGAAGGGATGTTCGATATCGACTACTGTCCAACATCCGATATGGTAGCGGATGTCCTCACTAAGCCTCTGCAAAGGATTCAGTTCGTCAAGCTTCGTGAACTTATGGGGTAACTACCAAATCATTAATCGAGAATGTCAAAGAGGGGGAGTGTTGAAGCACTGGAATTGGCCCTGAGGGGCTCAATTACGTGAGAAAACTTTGACCCTCGATTTCTCCTAGAAGGAGTGCTCTATGCGCTCCGAAACCTATCTCATCGTGTTCAGCGTGCCCGAATTAGTCGGGTAGCAACTTCTCCGAAGCTTCTACGACCTTTCTTCATGGAGATAATAGCGTCTGAAGTTTCAATTTGTTTGTCATAGTTTCAATTAGTAATTAGAAATGCCAGGATGGGTTGCCATCATGGCAGAGGGGAAATGTTATGATAAGTGTACACGTGTGGGTGATATGATTGAGAAGCCCACGTGTACCAGATTGGCAGCGGGTGTTTGCTAGGACAGACTGTCAGTGACAGTCTGTCTGGAGCAGCCATGTACAGGCTGTCCTTAGCACCGCCGACGCACCTCGGCGAGAATACAAATTATGTAGTGAGCTCGCAGATTCAATAAACGCTCGGTAAGCGACCAATTCGTTTCAACAGATCCTGGCTTCACACTCACTATGCATGGATCCAGTGCCTTGATAACGAAAGGAGAAAAAATTCAGAAAGGAGCAGAGGAGAGTTCAGAGAAAGTTTTGCACATGTACGGAATCCCTACAGAGACCCCAAGAGCGGATCAAGGATCTAATGACTTTGTACCTGATCTCATTGGGTCAAGGAATTTTGAAGTCCCCTTGAGCGACATGGACGATCCTGATAATGAACAGGTTTCTTCTGATGCTCTAAAAGTTTCTGAGCGAAACAAATTTGTTTCTGCCGAGAACTTCCACTCCAAAAATCACTACAATCGGAAAAGAAAGCCGTACGACAGCAAAGTATGAGGTAAGTTGTTGAAACCAGAAAGCAGAAGGAAGATATTCAGGAGAAATCTTGTTCTGTCTCTGTCGAGCACAGAAATGAAGAAGATGAAATGCTGTCAACAGAATTGCTTTTCGAGAACAGATTGTGTATTCTTGTCAAGTGAAACTTCCCGAGTACTTCTCTGGGGAAATGAAGATAGTAGAAGATATCTGCAAAATTTACTGGAGCCAAGTTCTATGATCTTCAGGTTTGCAGGGAGGAAGGTCTGTTACAAGTTCCTTGAGTCCTCTTTTAAGTTTTCCCGGCACCTACAGAGCTCCGTCAAGAAGTCATACACGAACGGAAGAAGCTTCTGTTCAATTCAAACATCAAAACACCTGGCTTCTCCCAGCAGAGATGCAGTAATATGCTTCCTAGAGCGGTTCACAGAGTCAACGGCAGATCGGATGCCAGATACAAACGAGAGGCATCTCCCACTATTCCAAAAAAAAGCTGTCTATGAAATGTTCTGTGAACAGTACTCTGTTCTGTATGGTACACAAAACCCACCTTCTCTAACTTACTTCTACTCCACATGGAAGACATATTGTGGAGATATCAAAGTACGGAGAATTCAGAGGTTTACAAAATGTACTGAGTGCGAATACATTCGCAGTGCCTTAGAGAGACTCGGAACAGATGTGACTCGTACTGCCCCTCTTCTCCAGAGAAGGCGTTTGCATATCGAGATGGTCGCCAGAGAAAGAAGAGAATACCAGAGGAAATGTGAACTAACTACATTGTATCCCTCAAAATATACATCCCTAATTATCGACGGTGCTGATCAATCTGGTTATAGACTTCTTCCTCACTTCTCCGTGAGTACGAAAGCAACCGTTGGGCACAGTCTCAAGGTGAAACTTGTTGGTGTACTCGAACATAGAGTTCGAAAACGCCTCACACTATATACAATGACTGCAGAGCATGAGACTGGGGCAAATCATATCATTGAAGCTCTCCATAGAAGTCTGTCAGCCAAGGCCGAGAGCTCACAACTTGAAGTAACATTGTACTTGCAAGTCGATAACTGCACACGCGAAAACAAGAACAAATTTTTGTTTTTGTTATTTGGAATGTCTCGTGGCCTGGGGAGTTTTCCAAGAGGTTTTCGTGTCTTTCCTTCCGGTAGGACATACACATGCAGATATTGACCAAGCATTCAGTTGTACTTCGAGAAGAATGCATTCTAATAACGCTGTGATTATGGAAGAACTACTCGAGGAGTTGAGGAAGTCCTTCACACCACAGCCAGTTGTGGTTCGTATGCTTCATATTATCAATTTCTCAGGCCTATGCAGGGAGAAAAACTGTATCGGGAAGGTAAAGCCTTTCTCAAAGTACAGGTATTTCAGGTTCTACCGGGATGAAGAACCAGAAACGAATTCTGATTTCTACAACACTGCATGCGATGTGAAGGTATTCAGTGATGATCAGTGGGAAAGACTTCCCACTAGCACCCCAGGACTGAAAGGGTTCACTATTTTCCCACCTTCTCTCCGTTCAACGCCGTCCAACAATGTCGTGTCTCCGCCAGATCGGAATAAGGTTCTGTTCAGAATACGGTCTGAAGAATCCAGGATAAATTGTCCTATGGAAATGCAGGCGCTTCTGGAACTTGTGGAACATGTTTACAGAAATAGGGTTGAACCTCCGCACTGGAATCTTCGGGATTGCTTCGAGCTGAAAGGAAAATACAAAAGGGATTCTATGAACATAATGCATTGTGATGAAAATGAAGTATACGCCGAGTATCCAGAGCCCGTATTTAATCTGTCATATTCTCGGAATCGGTTTGTCGCCGTAAATGGGGAGGGATGTACAAAAGAAATGCCATTTTGGATCGGACAGGTTGTGGAATGTATTCGGAACAAGGAAGGGATAGTGTGCAAGCTTCGTATACGATGGTATGAAGTTTACGACAAACGTGATGCATGGTCAGGAAAATACCGCCCGGCTTCGCTGGGGAAGGGGAAGCATTCAAAGCCTTGGAATGAAACAATTCCAGTAGAAAGTGTTATCGCTGAGTTTCCTTCTCTCACAAACAAGAAATTGAGATCAGGAGTCGAAAAGGAAATTCGTGCCGGTTTATCTTCACTTGAAAATGGTAGATAGGGTAGATAGGACCGCTGCTTCTTGGAAAATTTGAATTCTGAAAATTTTCAATTTTGAAAATGATTTCATTCCAGCGAAATTTGTGTCAATCATTATCTCCTTCCCATTGGCCACAATTCAATCAACTTCGTCTGCGGCAATCAACATCCCATAATTTGAGATTCTGTTTCCGGAAGTACATTCTGTTCATATGGAAATCAGTGTTATAGGTAAGAGAACGCCGACGCAAACGACGCACTCACCGAAGCGCTAGAGAATAAGAAACGACCCGAGCGAGCGCACTGGGCCCATAACCTGTTGAGACGAATTGGTCGCTTACCGAGCGTTTATTGAATCTGCGAGCTCACTACATAATTTGGCCCCGGCCAAGACCCCACAAGGGGCAAATTTTAACTTAGGCTGATCAGCCATACATTACAATGTAAGCCTATTGGCAATGACCTCGCGGGTAGGCGAGCGCCAGTAATCGGGTTCTGATTGGTCACTAACTGGATATTTATTCCTAACCACTAACCCTAGCTTACAGTAGACTTAGTATAAAACTGCCACTGGAATAGCCAGTAGGCACGGTTTCTAGAGTAACGTAAACTCAAGTGGAATTACGACCCACAGGAACAGTGTTCGCGTACCTATTGTTCAACCCCTGTCCGGGAAAACCTTAGGGTTAGCCAACAGCTCGACGGATTACGTCATTTTGCTCCATTAATACGCATCTCGCGTGAGCGCTATAATCGCACAACCCCTTCCGGGTAGCGATCCCTTCTCTCTCACGAGACTACCCGCCGGGTACCTATAAGGTTCATCTGCTCTACCGCTTCCTCTACCGAGGCTCGGGACACCTGTCGGGTGGTTTGCCGCTCTAGCGGATTTTCTACCTGCTACATTGGTCTCTCGACCTAGAACCTTGTACCCTCGGGTAAGTCTCTTTGAGAGAAATTTTCTTCACAATCATCTTCACGATGCCTCGTAACCCTACAGCGGGACCCTCTAGTGAGGACATAGCGCCTGCCAGCGACTTATCCGATTCGGATCTGATCGCCGAAGAAGGCGTGGTGATCAACACCCTGCAAGACCGAGCCGACCGAATCTTCAACGAACGGTTGGAAGAGTTCAAGGCTGAATTCAGCACCGTCGTCGAGAAGACTGTTCAAGACCGCAGGGCGGAAATCGTAGACGCTACGGTCGAAACCGTCATGGAACTGGTCGAGCCAAAGCTGATGGCCGCCAGCCGAGAAGCCACCCAAGATCGGGACGCCGAGTTCCTAGTGGAAACCTGGAATCAGGTCAAAGCCGAATTCGCTAAGCGCGTGTCCCTTTTGGAAACTCGTCTGGAGGAGCTTTCGATTCACGGCTTTAGTGCCAGTCCATTAGGACAACAGGAGTTTCCTGCTCGCCGCAGCCGATCGGCTGACTTCCCTGACCCTACATCCGGTAGGGAGGAAGAAGAAGATCCCCGATTGGATCAAGTCGCAGAAGCAACCCGACACCTGTCGGACCGTGTCGACGCCCTCGCCGAATCACTATCCCGAACAGGGAATATCTCTCGCACGAGACAGCACACTCGTGCCACCGCATCTACACCGGAAAATCCCTCGTGGGATGATGAAGAAGGACCTCTTGAGGAAGGCTTAGTGCCTTTGAAGGCCCGCGAACCCGCATTCGACCTAGTGGTCTCCTATCGGTACTACCGACTCAAGAACAAGTCCCTAACGACTGATACCCCAATGGGTAAATCAAGAAGCTTGTATAAGCTAACGGAGAAGATCCGTAATTTCAACGCGTCATTCACGCCGTTCGATGGTACGGAACCCATCGATATCCTCCGGTTCCTCGCGGAATTTCAAGATGCATGTGATTCATGCGGAGTCTCGGAGGGAGAAGCTACCAAGTTACTCAAGTATTTCCTGGAAGGAGAACCTCAACGGTTTATCGCCGCTGAGGCGCGAAAGCGCAAGCTTCTCAACCACCTGCATCAGCAGATCACTTGGCCTCAAGCCGTTAACGCCCTTCTGGCTCGCTACGCGACGGACAATGTCCTAGCGGACGCATATGACGCAGTAACGCGTATACGGCAAGGGCCGGATGAAGACGAAGCTGCATACGCAGACAGACTGTAGGACGCTGCACTCCTGTGTGCGAACGACTTCTCGGAAAGAGACTTGGTCAACTACTACCTCAAGGGCCTACGCCCAGAGGTTAAACACACCGTCAAGGTGACTATAGGCCGCAGTGGCGGAGAAGATTTTCTTGCTGTCCGTAACCTTGCTAAAGGACTCGGGGACTCTCTACGAGCTTCGCTACCCGCAAAGCCGAAGGCTTACCCTACTCGGGAAATCGCGGATCGTAAACGCAAAGCGTTGCTCGCTACCGTACCCGGAGAACCGGCTGTGATACCGCAGACCCCGCCGCCGACCTTACCTTCCCCTACCGGGAACCCAATGGGCGCGCCAACGCAGGCCCCTACCCTAACCGGAGAACATCTTAAACTCGCTGAGAGTATGATCCCCGAAGGGGCTGTTACTTGGAGATGCTCTGGCTGTCGCCAACCAGGGCACGTGTTATACACTTGTCCTTATTTACCGCCCTCTGTGGGAACTTACTTCGCCTTTGCGAACTACGCTTACCAGCAAGAACCGGAACAGGTTATGCGCCGCCAACAGCGCCAGTCCAATCGGTTCAACCGAAAAAGGGATTACCCTAAAGCCGTGCTCCAACGGTCAAACCCTCCAACACGCATGGTTGCGTTCGCCGATGACGAAACTCATCCCAAATCGGGCCCTCTGAGGCGAGACGTTTTAGAACGTAACGGATCTCCGTAACGGCTCAAGACGTTGCCGACGCCTTGGAAACCTCCGACGACTCCGACACGTCGTCGGAAAACTAATGACGGGGAGTGAGGTGTCGCACTCCCGTCAGGAGGTGGAGCGATTACGCTACTCGGTGGACATCTCACCACAACCACCTCCGCAGGAAAAGGCTGCAACTCCCTCTAGGGACCAAAGTCTTTTCCAGACCCCACCCCTTCGGGTTCCCCACAGGGACTCGAACCTCAAGGCCGAAAGCCTCATGCCTGCTTAAGGCCGCCCATTACGTAGTAATGGGTTCCATCGGACTCGATCCGTCAATTCTCACACCTATGCGTATGGTGATGGACACCGGGTCCGGACCATCGGTCATCCACGAAAGGAGCTTACCCCACAATTGGGAACAATTCCAAGTCCCTACGGGGAAAGTTCCGCAACTGGCCGATGCTAACGGCAATCCTCTTCGGATAAAAGGCAAATAATACTGTCATTACAGTTAGGCCACAAGTCCTTTGAGGAGAATTCTTCGTCGCGCCTAAGTTGGCCGTACCCCTCATCTTGGAACTGGGGCAATGTACCCCACGTAGACGCAATTAGGTGCCGGGCCCAACGAATTGATATTCACGACGGCGGGTCGATAGCTATCCTAGTGATGTCGCCTACGCGTAAAACATCCCCCACCCTTCGTGCTACGTGGATGCCTCGCAACCCTCTAATGGATTAACTTAGACCGCCAGCCTCATGGCATTCGATTGTCACAAAGTGTGAATGTTCCTCCGCGGAGTCAAGTAACAACTACTGTTGTATGCGCCGGTGGCGGCTTGAGTATACTCTCACCGAGAGATCGGATCCTTCACGCGACATCGCGTCTCTATCCCGATGGGGTTGCGGAAGTCATCCCGCGACAGGAATTCCTGACTATATTAACTAACTTCGGTACATCCGACAAGCACCTCCCAAAAGGGACCATTATAGGCTATGCCTTCGGGCACCCGAACGGCCAATGTGCCCATGGCTCTCAGCCGTTCTACCCCTTCCTCCAAGAGGCCTCCACTATGGTGACTACTCTCCATCAGGGAGCAAGAGGCCGAGGCCACACAACCATCAAGTTTGGAAGCAAGAGTCTCTCTAGACCACCTTGGTCAAATCCCGTTGAGGGAACGCATCCTTAACATGCTATCTCGACACGAGTCTATGTGGGATGGATCCCTAGGGGACATCCGCGCTACGGAACACCGAATCGATATTATCGAAGGGAGCAAGCCTAGACGGCAACAACCCTACCGATGGGACCCTCTCGTCGAGAGATTTGCCCGTAAGGAAATAACCAGCATGCTGGAAAAAGGAGTGATCGGACCGTCGGCCTCCGAATGGGCTAGCCCAGTGGTTCTTGTCCCGAAGAAGGATGGTAAATTACGCTTTTGCGTCGACTATAGGGGTCTTAACGACATCACTGTCAATGAGTGTACCCCTTTCACGAATGGATGATTGTATTGACTCCCTCGGTTGATGCCTCAAGTATTCACCACATTGGATTGTAATTCTGGCTATTGCAGATCCCTGTTGCACAGGACGACCGTGACAAAACGGATTCACCTCCCACTTGGGGACTTATCGCTTTAGCGTTTTGCCTTTTGGCTTAAAGAATGCTCCGGCAACGTTTCAGCGTGCCATCGACATTATTCTTAAGCAGCGTTCGCTGGCCGACCTGTCTGATTTACTTAGACGATGTGATCGTATTCTCTCGGGACGAGGCCAGACATCTCCCCATGTGGACCAAGTACTCTCCCTCCTACGGGAAGCAGGTGTCACCCTGAAGTTGACAAGTGTCATTTCTTCGAAAAGAAGGTTGATTACCTGGGACATGTCGTGATGCCAGGAAAGCTAGCTGTTGCACAGAGACGCCACTTCGGCTATCGCTGACGCGATCTCTTCCGCAAACGCCTACGCAAATGCGATCCTTCCTCGGAAGCTGTGGCGTCTTTCGACGATTTATCAAAGGGTATGGCCGCAATTGCGCACCCCTTGAACGAAATGCTGACGAAAGACAGCCTCCCTAAATTCGGGAAAGAAACTCCTACCGAGGACCACGACGCGCGTTCAACGCTCTCAAAGAGTCATGACAAGCCGCCGATACTGGCTCTACCCAAGTTGGGTCATCCCTACACCGTAGACACGGACGCTTCCGCATACCAAATAGGATGCGCTCTGCTTCAGCAGCAAGGGGAAGAGAACGATCTCAAGCCAATTGGCTATGGGTCGCGGACCTTGACTAAACCTGAAAGAGGTTACTCCCCTACTGAGCGTGAGTGTCTAGCCGTCGTATGGGCTGTCACTATCCTACGTCCATACTTGGAGCAAACAAAGTTTGTAGTCCGGACGGACCATAACGCGCTGCGTTGGCTCATGATATCAACGACCCTTCAGGGAGACTATGCCGTTGGCGCCTCCGACTTGCGGAATTTGACTATCAAATAGTCTACCGACCCGGTCGGGTTCACCAACTACCAGACGCCCTTTCGCGTGTTGAAACTAACGGCGAGACGCCCCGTCACTATTGACGATGAAATACCAACTCTGTTGGCCACGCACGCACCGCGAGGTGAAACATCCTTGGATGATGACACTGATGTATGGGTTCTACGACCTTCCTCTAGCAAGAGACCACGCCAAGGAGGCACCTAATCGCAACGGTACACCCGTCTTGACAACCCATCCGAAAACGGAAAACTACTGCCCGATAACACTCTCCAAGAGTGGCTCGAAGAGCAAAGAACGGACGACTTCTGCCAACAGGCCCTGGCCTCGCAGAAGTCTGACTCTCTCTCTTCGAAGACGAAGACGGTGTCCTTTGTAGGAAGTCCAGACTGGATGGGTCATCCCAAATCGTAGTACCTAAGCCTTACGGCAACGTCTATTGACGATGTGCCACCACGGCATATTGGCAGGACATCCTGGTCAGAACCGCATGTACGACACGATGCGCCTATCGTACTATTGGCCTGCAATGGCTGCGGATATAACCGGAACGGTTGAACGCTGTTCAGCGTGTGCGAGAAACCGATTACGGTTGCGCAAACATGCGAGTACCCTCCAGCTGTTCCCAGCTACCACCCCATTGGATGGGCGTTGCAATTGACTCCCTCGGTCCTCTACCTCGTACCAAGAAAGGTACGTGCACCTACTGGTGATTTCATGTCGCTTCTCCGAGCTCACCCAAGTGGTGCCACCTGCGAAGCATTACGGCTTACATGTGGCAGTAGCCTTTTGTACACATTGGGTGTTTAAGTATGGTCCTCCACGGACATTACTATCCGATAACGGTCGCGCAATTTGCGTCGAAGTTCTTCCAGGCTGTCTGCCTCCAGTTAGGAACGAAGAACGTCTTCACGACGGCATACCATCCCCAGACAAATGGGCAAGTCGAACGGTATAACCGTACTCTATTGAGCATGCTACGTCATTACGTTAATGATAACCAGGACGACTGGGACGTCTACGCATCAGCATTAACCTATGCGTACAACACGCACGTGCATCGCACAACGGGAACTACACCCTCTCGACCTAATCCTAAGCGACCTACATCACCGCCAACGCGACACACACATTCGGTGAAAAGGAGGGCAAGGGCAACGCCAGACGCGTTCACGAAGCAAGACTTCTTACGCCGTAGTTACGGATACCATTCGTCTGTGTTTTCGAAGTGGACGCGGACGTCCAGTCTCTCTAGTACGGGTCCTAGTCGGCCCCGAGATTTACTAGAACCAATGAACGTCCGCGTCCAAAAAAAATAAAAATTTTTTGGATGCGGACGTCCACTTTCTCTAGTACATATGGCGGAATACTAGGGCCCGACATCCACTTTCTCTAGTACGTTTGGCGGAATACTAGACCCGACATCCACTTGCTCTAGTACATATGGCGGAATACTAGGACCCGACACCACTTTCTCTAGTACGTTTGGCGGAATACTAGGAACCCGACATCCACTTTCTCTAGTACATATGGCGGAATACTAGACCCGACATCAGTATACATATATATCAGCGAAAACCGGGAGGGAAGAAATTACAGCGGATGGTAAATTCAGGGCCCCATATCGGACCGTATTTTCTTCTCTCATTTAAGGAAACTGCTCGTATACAATACGTCTCTCTAGAATAGGGATACATATCTGGTCAGAATAGGAAATAAATACCCGGTTAGAATAGGAAATACGTATCCAGCCAGAATACAAAATACCTGTCAGCATATCGTCGATCACCCATCTCCCTCACTATCGCGTTCTCCCTACCATCCGAACGCCATGCACCACCATCCGCACATACTGCAAGAACCCTCACGACCTAGATTTACAAAAAATACGCTCCTTCCCAATACCATCCCCGCTTTCCTCGACACCACCCCAGCCATTAAATCATCAAGACATCAAACACGAACATGGTCAGCAAAATCTTACACCACTTGAAACGCACTCTCACTTCTATCGTATGCCCCAAAATATACACATCCCAGAAACACCTCACAGCTTCATCCCCATCTTCCTACATCCCTTCTTCACTCTCCTTCAGTCCTGCCGTTCCTGCTTCACCACTCCTGCATCACATACACAACATCAGAAATCACCACAACAGTCAGACTCAAAAGCACCGCTTACCACGACAGATATCCTAGAAACTCCCCTTACTTACCTCTCCGAGGATGACTGAATCATCCTATCCTACACAAAATACAAACCATGATCCAAAAACCTTGCAATGAATAATCAAGTCAGCAGTCCATATCTTCGCAAAACAAGTCTTGGTGCTCAGTAAAACTTACCTTCTGTCATCAGCATTCCTGCATCATCTACACAACTCGGA
>JALQPE010000860.1:0-23842 GCA_030407315.1 Asparagopsis taxiformis
AAGACAGGGCAGCTCGGAATCATGCGGATGAAGACGACAGAACTCTCCCAAGAAGAGAACCCTCACACTCGGTGGAAGAATTCATCTTGAGCTATTGAACTCCACGGTTGCCGATAACCCTATTCTGCCGGGAGATCCTGAATATAGTGGGGACGAAGAGGAAGAACAATTTTCCGACGGCTAGATAGCTTAACAACTACACTTTGGTAAACAATTATCGAGAATATAATCAATCTCCTTTATCACTTTCAATCTATGAACGTAGTATAATGTACTTCCGTTCCATGCTTTCAAACTAGATTGTCCATTCCCTCGTGGGTTGGAGCATGATTTCCAGGAGACGATCCCTCACATCTCTAGACTCGATGGTCTATGGTAGAAATAGCAGAACAATTGGGTTGTACGTGCTTCATCGCCTACTTGCTTCCGGTAATTGTGGGACGTGCACGATACACGATCAACCTGAAATGGACGTCCGGTGGATGTCCAGCTCCAGAGCATTGCTGGCCAGCCCAGAAATTCTACAATTTCGGGCACAAAAAATATTGCAAAAAACATCGATTTGGGCGGTCGATTGTGCCGTACGGCACACCCCCATCTCAAAAACATGTTCACATGTGCATGTTTTTTGAGAATAGGCCCAAAAATTTAATTCAAATCAGGGTGTCTAATTTGGCCACAAAGGCCACCAGGAACCGGCCGCCGCCCCGAGTGGGGTTTGTCACTGGCTTCTGTATTCACTAACTGTAAGGCTAAATGGCGCCTAACGATGGGTCGATTTCAGGCTCAACACGTCAGGGACAGGTCTTGGTCTTTACTTCATCATGGTCCCCGGCCCCGCTCCACTCTCTCACGACCAACCTGAAATGGACGTCCGGTGGATGTCCAGCTCGATTGCATTGCTGGCCAGCCCAGAAATTCTAAACATTTCCGAAAAAATCAATTTGGTGGCCCAGCATCTCCTGTGCCGAAAATCCCGCACTCACTTCTGATATACTATATCGGAGTAGTAGTAGTAGTCTAGACGTGTTTCGCACTTGTACGCATCAGGGAAGGCGTCATGGAAGTTTGAGACTACGCTACTTGTGTACCGCGTCGTCTGAAATAGCAAGTAGTGTTTGTTGTATAGTTGTGGAGTATGCGTCTAGTGGTTTGTAAAGCTTGCAGAAGGGATAGGGATGTGGGTGGCCCTATTTTATGAATACATGAATACAAATATTCAGGGGTGACAAAGCGGAAAGGCATAGGCTCATACATGTTTGAGATTGCATAGTGGAGAAAATATTTACATCGAAATTTACATGGAGCAGATGGAGGTTTTAAGGATGAGGTATGAGAGGAAGAAAATTCTTCTGTGGTATGAGGATGTGTTCTGTGGAGGGATGCAATCTGGGATGGTACAGGGGGAGGTGAAATGTACGGAGTGCGGGTTTAGAATGGAGTGTGATTCGGAGAGGAGTGCCGACAAGCATATTATGGGGATTGGGGAGACGCTGCGGGGTGTTTGGGGTAGTGAGGGCGGAGGAGGTGTTTAGGTGGGACCGTAGGAGGGTGCGGTTGAAGTCGCCGAGAGGAGGGGTTTTAGGAAAGTGAGGAGAAAGAGGGGGAGGGGGTGGCGTCTGTTCTGGCTGTGGTGAGTGGGGATGTGATGGTGAAGAAGGGGTTATTGTATTTGGGGAGGGAGCGGGAGTGGGAGGATGGGTGCGAAGTGGAAGGTTGATATGTGGTTCAGAGCGGGGAGGTTTCTGGGGAGACGGCGGGGGGAGCGGGAGCGTGGCCGGTGGTGGTGGTGGTGGTGTATATGGTATCGAAGATGCGGATGGCGTGGGGGCATGGAGCAGCTGAGGGAGGGAGGGGTGGAGCAGGTCGGTACGGGATGGGCCCACTCCCGGGAGTGAGAGGTTTTGGAAGAGTAAGCTGCAGGGGAAGTTTGTGTAGAGGGCGAAGGAGAGGGGTTGAGGGTAGAGGAGGGAGTGTATTGAAGAACAATACGTTGCAAAGGTGATGGGGGAGAGCATGGTCGAGGAGATAGGGGGTGTTTTCCCTATTCTGAGGTAGTATGAGGACTGGTTATACGAAATCTGTACGGTAGAGCAGAACAGTAGGTATGGAATGGAGGTGTGCACCTTGGAAGCGGGGATAGGTAGCTGAAAATGCGTGCTAGAGTGGTATTGGGGTGTTTGAGGTACAGTACGGGGGAGGTGAGCACCAACAGGAAGGGGGTGTGAGCGAGAGGATGAAAAAATTAAAGACGAAATTGGAGTCGACCGACAAAGAAAAATAGAGTGGTCGCCGTGATGGATGCGGACATCCAAGTCGAGCACGGCGGCAGAAATTTCTGGGGTCGAAATTTTTGAATTTCTGAACCGGCGCCCGTCCTAGGTGGACATAGACATGGCGGAAGTCCATCCCGAGGGGGACATCCGTGGTACTAGAAACAATGAAGGTCGCCCTAGTAATACTAGACGTACTAGACCGCATGGACGTCCGGTTCTAGGCGGACATCCAAAAATACTGGAGAACATGGACGTCCGCCTAGTAATACTAGGTGTACTAGAGGTTGTGGACGTCCGCGTCCATTTCCGAGAACACAGACGTGCCATCTAGACCTCTTGTCTGGAGCTCCTATGAGCTGGACGTCTTTCACCCGAATTTGTTCGCGATGTAGCTGCCCAGTTGCTCCCCTTGTGGAGCAAATGAGAAAAGTGGCATGTTCAGAGCGTCTCTTTTTCAGATGTCTGTTCACGAGTAGTAACTCTTCAAATGTGCTCCCATCAGACTTACTTTTTGGCCGAAACAGAGTGATAGCGTCACCTGCCCGAATATCATTGTTGCAATGTTCTCCGTCGAGCGTTGTGGTGGAGACGACACGCCTCGCATTTCTTTTCTCAGTTTCTTCCATTGCATCGATTTGCGGGCCTATCACATCTTCCATATTTGATTCATGTTGTTCTTCTCCGGTTGCAAGATAACTTACAATGATGATAGCTTCAATTCTCCAGTCACTCCTTGCTGCAAAACTTCTTCTGCTCCTAGAATTCTTTCCAGTTTCGATGTTCTTTCCCTGTTTCGTTCTGGCTCCTCCCAGCTTTGCCACCAGGGCCTCTTGATTTGTCGTCGGCATACATATGATCCTCAATTCGTCTCCATGTCGGGCGTATACTTTTCTGTGCATCTTGTGACCGTCATGATCTGATGCACTTACCGAAATGCGATGGTGGGTCATTCAGAACAGCTGAACGGCATTTGACAATGAAAGAGTTTTCAATACTTTCTGAAGCAATTTGATATGCTTCATCTTCCCTTTCATCACTATTATCCCTTTTACTAGACTTTATGCAGTCCAGAATGGGTCCGGTCTGTATATCCCTTTCCGGCCATGTGCTCGGTAGCACGACTCGTACCGATGTAGTACAATGAGCTCTACGGCTACTAGACAGTCCTGGAGACATCTTTCCAAGCCTAGAGCCGCTTTTTGTTACATCTATTTCACACGTTGTATCCATGCTTTGTGGGAAACATGTTTTCAGAATGAACGGTAAAATGACTTTCCTCATGTACGAGTCGCTAGGTGCTTGATCCGAAATGTCCCGCTTGAAATTAGACATCTCACGCATACCTTCATAGTCCTTGCGTTTCATCCGTAGCGTTCCACTAAGCAATATTATTGCAGAGAATACTGGCCAGGTCAGCAGTTTATCCACAAGTCCGCGGTCATCTTCCGCTGCCTCTTCTCCGTCGTGGTCATCACAGCTCTCGGCCGAGCTTTCCTCCCAGTAAGCCTTAAAGATGTACCAAAGATGGCTGCATGATGTATACATCATGTCATACATCATGTCATAGGTATACCTATGACATGCGTGGTGTTCCTCTGATGTACGGATAAGGAACATTTGCTCTTCAGCTGATGGCCGCATAGCGATACACCAATGATGGACGGGAGATGTCCATATGCTCATCTCCCGGACATCAGCGAAGTATCTCTTGCGTACAGTAGAGATATCACGTACATCATTGGTTCATCTAAAGCATATCAGGGGTACATATTCCTTTTCTTATAGGGCCTCAGAGCCTATCGTTTCTTCTTCTCTGGTAACTTTTCCAGCCTCAAAAAATTCAATGTGCTCTTCTCCATTGCCACTAGAAATATTCTCGTCTTCAGCAGTTGCTTTTCCGACGTTTTCGTCCGGTATATCGGCGTGAACCTCGAATGTTTCGTTCGAAACTAGCGGGGTTTCCCATTTTCGTGCCTTGTCCCACTTTCGTATGGGATTGACAATGATTCAAACCTTCTCCGGGTTCTTCGAGGTGTACCTTTCTTCCGAACAGCTGTTCGTTTCATCTCTTCTCTTTGGATTCGAGAGAACCTTGCACAAATTGTGGATTAGTGTCAACTAGTAGGCAACTAATAAGATGGTATCCGTCTCTTCTTAACCAGGCCACTGTAATAGTTCATGGTACCTATATTTTCTTACCGTTACATCTTATCGAAAACTTCACACTGACTAGTGTCCTACCTAACTCAAGGAACAGATGACTTGATTTCCCATGTTGGGTTCTTCAGCGAGCTTTAATGCCTCCAACGGTTCCTGCTTCCTTTTCTGAATGAAATAAACGAATCATTTACAATTTAGCTTCAGTACATGGTATAATAGGCCTCAATAGTAATCATGTTATGGTAATAAACTATATATAGATGAGAACACGGTTGCAATTCTCTTTCGGATTGTCTACTACTCTAATTTACAGCATTTATTCGATGTTTCTCCTTCAGTATGCAGCTAAACATCATTACCAAGACTTTTAGGTTGGTTTGACATTGCGTAGGGGCATGATTTCTATTTCTGCTAATTTATAACGTCCAGAAAATCTGACAGATCATCCGCTGCCAAATCATCTGCCACATCATCGTCTGCCAAATCATCTGCCTTCTGGTTACGACGAGGTCATTATGAGTGGATGAGCTGTCTATTTAAGGCTATTGATGCGCGACGTATAGGCATTTCATCATCCGGGTATCATGAAGATGACAGGTAAGGCTGGTACGTTGTAGTAGAGTTATCTTTCCTCTTCCTCATTTCTTTCCACATGTTTTCCATGGAAGACAGTGCACTAACCATGAGTATCGTTCTTCACTGATCCTATTCTAGTCTATTGATTCGAATGGTTTCTGGCATATGCATTGCTTAAGCAATACATATGCCAGAAACCATTCAAATCAATAGACTAGAATAGGATCAGTTTTCGTCATTCCAACCTACAACCAATACCGTTGCACGCAAAAATAGTTCAATGATGGTAAGTTTGTTCATTCCATTCATACTCATGTTCTTCTCATCCTTTACAATACTTTTCTATATCCGATTGCTAACCTGTTGCAAATCATCTGTAATGGTTTTTATTTCCCTCCTGTCTGAACATCACATGTAGTTTTGAAACAGCAAGGAACTCGATTTGCTTGCACAATAGTCCTGGTTGTAGAGATAGTAAGATTTTAGATACGATAGTTCGATTTTATGAGTAGTCTAGTCTAATGATAGAACTGAAACAATCCTTCAGGCATCGTTGTCCTTGCTACATAAAAATTCTGACATCCTTTTAGATCACACTTGGTTATCCCTATACATTTCTATGAAGACCACCGAGAGAGATACTCGAGTATCATTATTACGAGTATTATTATTACGAAATGTCGGGCAGAATGGATCCATTCTGCCCGACATTTCGTAACCAGATGCCTGAACATGCGGCTGGAATGGCATTTCCACCTGATTCTATCGTCCTGAACATCAATTGTAGGCACTAGAAAGTATTACCCTAGGCATCATATTCTACTACTTTCCTGTTCTGTCCGAGTAAGTACCGCTAGGCACTACAATTTACTGGTTCAGTATAGAATTCCCAGCAGTAAATTATACTGTCTCAAGCACTAGTTCCAGGTAGTGAAATGTACTGCCACAGGTAGCACTTCCAGGTAGTACACTGCACTGCCACAGGCAGTACCTGATACTGTCCTATGCCCCTGTCGAGTACAACACTATCAGACAGTACTTTACGCTGATCTGGACAGCTCTATAATACATCAAAATCTACTACTTTTTGTAGTGCTGTGGGGCAGCAATTCACATATCCTGGAGCACTACAGCGTGGCAGTGATTTACACATACGCAAGTAGTAGAGCACTGCAGCACTTTCCACCACGGCAAGTAGCACGGTACGGTAGCACTTTTCGTATCATAAAACAGTACTACCAGGCAGCTTTTCCCAGAGACTATCAGCACCTCATTTCATTGCTTTCACACATTTCGTCAGACATCATAATTTACTGTCCCCACTCGCTTCCACAGGCAGTAGAATACACAGCCTCGAAGCATGTGCTGTCATCATATTCCACTGCATTACTCTACTGCCAGAACATAGACTTGTCACTACCTGTAAGTACAAAATAAAGCAGCACCACACAGCAGCAGAAATTACTGCTTTGTCCAATAATAGAATACAGTACATTTCTCTGCCTCTGCCATGACCTGCAGGCAGTATCATGCAGTACATCGGGGCACTACCTAAATATAGCAAAATGTGCTGCCATCATTCGGGCCCGCAGCCAGCACAGCACGCTGCCGGAAACACTAGCTTCTACTGCCACACGGTGCATCCCACGCCACCAAATAGTACTGCCGTGGGCCATATTCCTGGACAGCATATTTTACTCCCTCCCCGTGCTGCCCAAGTCAGCACAATATACTACTTTATTTTACAGGCCAATGTATCACAAATCACTGCCAGAAAGACAATCTAAATCCAGCAGCTATCACTGCATCCCACCACTGCCTCACGTCATACATCCAGGCAGTACTTTCTACTGCCGTCGGCAGCACATGGCCACTGCCTCCGGGCAGTCCACTGTACTGCCGGCAAGTAGGGCATTAATTTATATTTTTACAGTACTAAATTTTACTGCCTCAGGCAGTAAATTTTACTGCCGTACAGTACTGCCCCAGGCCCGATTTCAGACACAGTAGTGTATGGTGTCGAAAAAGAACAGAGCGACGGCTCTGGCACGCATCGCGCCCCCCCAACGCAAGGGTGGACGTCCCGGCCACTCGTTGTGCCTTCGCTTCTCGTTCGTGCGGCTCGTCGCCTTCGTTTGTTGCATCTTGCAACGTCGCGTACGCGTGCGCTTAACCCAACGCTCGTGTGCGTTTTCGGGGGCCGTCGTGGCCTTTCACGTTGTTGCTCGTCGCACGCGTGCGAAGTATCGAGAAACGCTCTCTTCAGATACGTTCCGGCGGGGCTCCCACGTAGGTTACGATACCCGACCAACTTCACGAGGAAGTCTAGGGTGCCGTCATCGTTTACGCGATAGTTGAGTAGGTCGTCTATTACATACGCCGGACCGTCGCGGTTCTTGTCGAGGTCTGCCTCGGTGGCATCGTATGGCTCTGGCGGGGGCGCGTTCGCCGCCGTTGGCGCGTACTCAACGCGGCCCGAGTTGACACGTTCAACTACGTCTCCTCGCTGGATGACGAACGTTCGTACGTCGTTACGTAGTACGCGGAACGGTCCCAACGCGTGGTTGCCGAGCTTCGTGCCCTTCGTAGTCCCGTCCGTCGGGTCGATGAATACGTATTCTCCCGCGCGGATGTTTCGATTCGAGACACGGACTCGCTTGTCGAAATTTCGTTTACACAGCATAAGCAAAAATAGAGAATATTCCATGGAAAATGCCGTATTGTACAGTAGAACTAGTCACCATATTTTAGCGGAACGCCCATCCCCAAGGTTTGGATAAGGCCCATCGAAAAAAATGTAAAAAATCATGGGCTGAGACCAGCACGGCGATTTTGTTTTACAGTAGGCAGGAACCAAGCAGAACTATGGTGTGGCCGTGAGGTGATGGCTGAACCATGTACGGAAGGACACGTAGGGATGGAAATGAACCACGTCCATATATGAGCAGGACGGCGGGTTGACTAGAACGGGCCAAGTCACGCAGGCACGGACTGTTGGAATGGAACCAGTACTGTATGTGGGTATAGTTAGATACGGGGTGCACCGTGATTGCGATATGTGGTGGAAGGTGCAGAGCGATTCATAGAAATAAACTATAAAATATAATGGGCACACCGTGACGGTCCGGTGTCTGAAACCAGGCGTAAGCAGCACTCGCTGAATGGACGGTGACCAAACTATAATTATTGTATTCATTGGAATAATTCCAGAGTAGGTGACTTTTTGCTCATGGGACGTGACCAAGCTGACTTGTGGAACTGGCCAAACGATAATTTGGAAAGGGACCATTGACTGGGCATGTACGGCCCAAGGCAAAGCGCGGTTAGTTTCCAAACTACAGTACTGTGTAAAGCCCGGATATATTCTATTATCACACCTGCTCGTGACACTGGAATTATTCCACCGTGGAGCACTGTAATGGGTACGGTTCACTTCCACTGGATGTAGTGGTTGTACCGTCGGGTTGGCGTGGACCATGTTTACTGGGTAGAGTAGTTGTACCGTCGGGTAGGCGTGGTCCATGTCCACTGGGTAGAGTGGTTATACCGGTGGGCGCTCTGGGTAGAAACTGAAAGGTAGAATGGGCGGCACATCACACTTTTGCGGAGAAACTGCAGGACGGATAGGTCTGACTGAAACGATATCTAGGAAGAATGGAAATATGCATAGGGATAAAGAATTAGACTAGGGTGCAGCCAGTAGCGGGCACGCAAGATTTACGATATGGTGTAGTGGATATGGAATAGGTAAATGGGCAGCTAACGCCAAAAGTTTAACGACATGAAGATCATCTGTACACTGCAGTAAGGAACTATGAACTACGCTACCATGGAAGACACTAAACGGCAAAACGCTAGCTCTACATAAAGTAACTACAAATACATATAGGCATGAAAAGAGAGATGAGGGGAATCCAGAAATTTCTGTTGGCACCTGGAAGGAAAAGAATAGATGAATCAATGTTTAGTGCTAGGAATGTAACTTCATCAACGCTAGAAGCATGATTAGAAGCGAGAGAACATACCGTTGATAGTGCAGCCAGAGCTTTAGTAAACGTATTGTAGAGAACCCAGAAACTTCTGCTGGCACATAGATGGAAAGAAGTGGATGACACAGTGGTTAGTGCTGGAAACGGTATGCCAGAAGCTCGATTAGAAGTGAGAAAACGTAGTAATGACAGTAGCCCTGGAGAAAGACGAAACAGAAAGTAGGAAAGGCAGAAAAGTACGTTAGCAGAAGAACAACGAAGAACCGCAGAAAAAGACAGTGGGAGGAATGGATAAAAGAGTAAATGATCTGGAAAACCTTATCGAAGGATGAGGCCGCGGGGCGGAACCACATCCGTAGGGATGCGATTGCACACCGCGACCCCATCCTGCGTAGGTGGTGTGCTCCATGCGACAGGAGATGACGATGGCGCTTAGCGTGACGCAAGCCTTAAATACTGCTGCAGAGTGAGCCCAGAGGTCGCGTATTTCACTTGTGTAGTGAGAAAGCGCGCGCTTTTCGTACTGACAAATCAGAGACAAATCATCGATGATTCATGGACACGGCATGGACTCGAGATGGACACGTCATGAACTAGAACACTGGCGTGTAGCTGCACGCTTGTGAGCGGAAACGTGTATTGCAGGCTGAGGAGCCAATGATGAAAAATTAGAAAAAAATGACTAATTACTGCAGTAAAAAGTGATCTAGGAAGATGCATTTGGTAGATCATTTTTTACTGCAGTAAGAAGTGATCTAGGAAGATGCATTTGGTAGATCACTTTTTACTGCAGCACAGCTGGTTCAGGTTGACGGTAGTTCAACGAATGGATAAGGAAGCTGAAGGTAGACTGGGGAATACATACGTCGGAAAAGGATAGGGAAGTAGTATAGCGACAAACAGGTGCAAGTTTACGAGTGCGGAAAGGAATGAAGTCATATATTCGGCTGGAGAAGTACAAAAAGTAGTATCTGTAGAACAGGAATGAGTGAATCCAAGAAAAAGCATTCTGACAGGACGAACCAAACCGAATACACAATTTCATAGATTTCTACGCTGTCCTTGGCGGATAACCATCCGCTCTGGTAATGAAAGAGAAAGAACCTCCTTCTGTGAAAGAAGGACCACCGTGCGTTATCCCTCCTCTTCCACTCCTGTTGTCCACTTTGCAAAGTGACAGAGTGCAGTTGTGCAGCAAGCCAACCTTTCGAACCCCGGATGTAAGAGGGAGGAACCAGGAACCTGAATCCCTATTCACAGTAAAACTAGAATTATCGGAGTTATTCTTGGAAACAAAATGCACAATTGCATAAGATAGAGGATTAATTCCGCCGGAAGATCTGTCCTTCGTAGAGAGATGAGGTAGGACGTGTTCTTGTCCCGAAGCCGGTTCGAAGACAGTATCTACAGCCCAGAAGGAGGGTGAAGAAGTCTTCTGTAAGATCTTAGAATTTAGCAAATTCGAGTAGCAAGCTTGTACAACACACCCGGAAGCTATTTCATGACACTTGAAAAACTCTCTAGATGTACCAGAGAATGGTGTGGAGCAAGCAGGGTGCATAGAAATAAGTCGAGCACCTTTGCAAAGTATTCCAGAAATGTGTAAAGTATCTGAATTGTGCCCACAGGTGAAGTCCTGCTGGGTTGATATGGAACGCACAGGAGACCAAAAGTAATATGAAAAAGGAGATGAGAAGCATGGGAGAGAAGACTTCCTGAGATGTTTGAGAAGTGGGTCCTGCCGAAGATCATGTAGAGTGCTTGCTGGGATATCCTCCATCGATTTACAATGGTCGCGTCCGAACAAGACCCGGAGAAGGAATCGTTTCGAGATATCTCGCTGAACAGAAGTTGGTGGCGCATTTGAAAAATTGTTGAGAGCCAGGTTGAGCCTTCCCTTCCAGTGGTTTCCAAGTGCAGCCATCATTGCATCCAACTGCCTGTCAGCACCTCCCGAACGTTCAAGTCCTCTTTTCATCTGTTGGTGGGTTGCTTCGAAGGAAAGTTCAGCCACCTGACGAGCATGGTTGAGTAGAGGAACCGTGTGTTCGAAAGCTTCAATGAGTCTATGCAAGTTTGGCTTATTGTCCAAAAGCTTCCTTGCCCTGAATCCCATAGTCTTCTGTTCAACTTCATTTTGGTCGGCATCAATTACCACAGAGCCGTCTCCTTTCAGTTTTCTTTTCTTTGATGGTACCGTACTCCTTTTTCTCGGAGGAACGGTTACGAGCAGGTCATCTACACGTTTTGCATAATCTTTCGAAAGCTGTTGCAGTTTTCGAAAACGCTTAGCTGCCGATAGTCCGGTCGCGCTCTGTACTGACTCTATGCCTTCAATATCGACACGAGGTAGAAAATAAGTAGCTGCGGCGATTGAGGATAGCAATCGAACAAGTTCTAGGGAAAGTTCTCTTTGCTTCTCGGAAGCTCGGATAGACCTTGCTCCAGAGCCTTCTGAAGACTCCCCGGACTGGAAGCTCAGAGCCAACCCAAAACAGTGATCTGCGACTAGAAGTAAAGCAAATCTGTCCGAGATTCCCATTGTATTTGTTTCACCCGAGGTGAAGTTATATATCCTCTTCTGGTTAGTGAGACATAGGACGTGAAGGGCATCTACCATAAAACTTTCTGCCATCCTTCTACTACCATCACTAGGCAGGCACGAAAAAGCATTGTCCAGGGCATCCTTAGCAAGCCCTTGGAGGAGGTGGTCGATCCCAATAAATGTGGAACGGTATGAATCAATAATAGCGGGAACAACAGGGATGCTCACAGAATCCATACCAAGGGGTGTGCCAGATGGAACGAGGCCTTTAGACCTAGTTTCATCGAGCAGTTGCTCTATAAGAAGCATTGGAGTTTCAGTAGCGCTTTGCACTTTCCTCATTCCCAGGTACTTCATGATGCTCACCGTACTTTGTGATGACTGAACTGCCTGAGTTCTCTCTGACGTACGGAATAGAGAATCCGAACTAGAATGAAGACTGGTGTCGTACCCGAACTGTGAATGTTTCCCGTGTTTACCTCCTCTGACGAAGAAACACAAGTGGCATGGACAATCTGCATTGTGTCCCATGACATCGAGAACATGGGAACATGCGGGATAGTCTGATACAAAACCGACAAAGTCCAGGAAAATGATGCAATCGTTACCCTCTGGATCTACGTCATGGAAACCAGTCGTACATCCCTGGATTATGTCGCGAGAGATATGTCGAAGAATATGGTTTGTACTTACACCGGGACCAGTGACACCGATAATACGCACTGCAGAACTATTCCGGCGACAGTCCAGGGGCAGCCCCATGGGGATCATATAACATCCTCCAGCACTACCACTCTTACCAGAGGCCTCATTGAAGTCATCGCAGTACAAAAGAAAAGGGTAGACATAGTATGTGGTGCCACAGTCGAGAACACCACGGATACTTGTCGGATGGCAGGGAAGGGTATTCGTGCCCTGACTCAATAAAATGACATTGTTAATCGCACGACTGCCACCGATATTAGTGTAAAGTCCTTCAGAATTGATGAAGAACATGAGTTTGCGAAATGGAGACGGGGGACCCGGAGAGCTGACTATAAGACCGACGATGAAAGGCTGCCCAGTAGTATACGTAAAGTTACATCCTGAAGCAGGAGATAAAAGTGTGAGATGATCTCCAGGTCGAGCGAATTGCTCAAAGGACTTTTTGCGGAGTACCAAACCAGGCCCGAAGGAGTGGGGAGAAACGGACTGCTGCTGATCAGAGGCCTTACTGTTGTTCACCCATGAAGAGGACGTGAAAGCCACGAAAGAATCTGAGTTGGAGGAAATTGATTTCTTCTGAAAGCAGGAGGCGGCTCTAGGGTCCAGATGTTGGCTTGTTGACCAGTGGTAACTCGGACCTGGACAGTACCACCCCCGAAAGCAGTGATGGGTGTACCATCCATCTCCTCAGCACTGAGAGAGTGGTTTTGTCCTTTCACGAAGCGCTCTCTGAATTTCCCCAGATTCGACGTATATATGTTTCCATGTATAGTTGGTACCCCATCAGATTCGAATGACTTGGAGGCTACGTTATGGCGCCAGGCAAGATCGAACAGTTCTGGAGTAGATATGTCTTCTCGGGCGTATTCACTTAGTGGAACGATTAGTACTGGTGCAGTTTGGCCAGCGGTGTTCTGTTCAATCTTGCTTCTTCGCAAAATGGCCTGAGATGCCATACGTGCTGCACTGCGGTCTACATTCACGGGGAAATACACCGTTTCCGAACGCAACCAGGCGTTGAAGAATAGCCATGGTCTAACTTTTCGGGTGATCGTAGAATAATGAGGTAGCCCTTTCTGAACGTGCTTTTCAGTTGAACCTTTCCTTGCGAAATCGAACAAAACGCGATCTTCTTTCAGATCTGCGGCAGTGCATTTCGTGGATCCGGTCAACTTCGCTACTGCATACAGAGTTGTCCATTGCGTCATATATTGGCGGGCCTTGAGCGGATTCGAGGTATCCTCGATGAAAGGGGACGAGAGGAGAAGCTTCGATTGTGTCATTTCTTGTAGAAGAAGGTCTTCATCTTCAGCACACACATCATTAAATTCTGGATGTGTATCATCTTCATCAATATGGCCAGGATAATGTTCGGAACCTCCTCTTCTATCAGTTTCGATGTCATGAGTAGGCCCCCTGGTCGCGTTCTCGCTGCATGGCACGGAAACGACTTCATCTTCAACAGTACTTAAAACTTGATGACCTTCCAAAGCAGGGGGAACGATATATTGGATACCATCGCTGTCTGCGAAGGCAATGCTACCTTCCTGCGGAAGTAGGCCTTCGGGAGACATCGAAGTAGGAACTACTTCGGAGGGGCTTTCCAGGGGTAATCGCAGACTAGGCTCGGATCCTGGTGCAGTAGCGAGTGAGTCAAGGGATGAGGCAACTCGATCGACTTGAAAGGGTCTCGAGTCATCTTGCCGAAGTGCAAAAGGATCAGATACGGTTCTGGACGTCGAACGTCTAGATCGGTTATGGGGATGCGGAACAGTGTTGTAACGAAGGCGCAGACCGGAACGGGGCTTCCTTGGTCTTCCCATGAAGTGACAACTGGGAACTGAAGGTGTTCTAAGATGGAAATGGATTCAGAGACAGTGGATGGTTTCGATTAGGACGAAATCGTTTGGTCAACCATAAGTTGAGGGCAGTCTGGTACTGAGTAGTCACTCACATAATACCGTTACAAGAGTTTCTCATATTACGTAATACGATTCCGTAATACCTGAAGCGAACAGTAAAATTTCAATGTCGAATAGGATTCCTTTAATAGTACTCTATTCGACATTCGCTGAACAGTGAGAAAGACATGTTGCGAGATGCTGAAATTTCGTAACTTTTGAGGTGCGAAAATTACTGGAAAAAAATTGAACGTAATTTTTCGGTCTCCAAAAATTACCAAATTTTATCATCCACGGAAAAGGCGCTGTGGAGGTGTTCTGGTCGTTGGTAGCAGTGCTAAGGCACACCTGAGGAGTGGTATGGAAGGTCCCCAACCTTTGTTGTAGCCTACTTCTACTCTGCTTTAAAAGATGATAGAACTGTAACTGTAACTAAAAGCTAGACAAGTATCTACGAGAAGGGAGGTGTACATGGAGGAAGGGACAGGACAGGTATATTTCAATATCACGCTCTGTTTGTTCAGCTCAGGTTGGCTGGGAGAGTTGATGTATAGAATGAAAAAAGAGACGGTTTATGAAGATATATCGTAAAGTTATGGAATAGTCAACTGGTTGCAGCAAGCAACAGAATCGTTGAAATACGAGAGATTAACTAATGTCTACGGTAACTAACAGATTCTAGACTTCCATGTAATCCTCCCCAGAACTGCCAGCTGAAGAAGAGCTGGTATCACTCTCGACGTCGTGGGGTAACTCGTACATATCTGGCCTTGCGACCGGACGCGAGTCCTTCAACGGTGCATAGACTAGATCGTTGACTAAGACCGATGTTTCCCGAATTGCCATGGTGTGGGCCCTAATATGATGAGGATAAACCATCTTGTATTTCTTCCCAAGCTTGGTTTTCATCAGCTCGTGATCTTTCCATCCCGGGCCGCTGTGCTCGAGGTCCCCACGACATACTATAACAGAATACGGTGGGATCCATACCAATTCTGGCTTGAGCAGGGGAAATATGGCCGCTGCAGATCGATGGGGAGCGTTAAGGAATGCATGGCTTCGCGGCCGTACAATAAGCGGAGTGCCCATTGCACCAGTAGCGATGAATGAATAATCCGGAAATGGAATAGGTGTCCCGTTGAAGCGGTTTTCGTCTTCTAACGGAGGACTAGGGTAGACGAAGTCGAGATGTGGGACTTGGCGCTCGCAACGAGATCCAGCTAGAAGCAACCTGAGCCCTGTCTTCCCGAACTGGAGCTTTGGGCCTTTTTCAAATCCGTCCAGAGACGGAGTTGAATCCTCTAGATGCAACTTTTCTGCTATGATAGCAAAGAAAACATCCAAGGCCGCCTTGTCTCTCGCGAGAGTGGAAGTAGAATCCTTTTCCAGATCTTCCACTACAGCCTTGCATGGGGTCATGAACCTTTGTTCATCCGGGCCACCACGCGCATCCTGGTCGGAAGAACCCGAATTCAGAATGGGCCCTCAAGCACCATCCTGCCCATCTACGAACATGTTACAAAACGAGTCGAGGAGTTTGTGGATAGTAGAGCTGAGCTCGGATGGTTGTAGGATGCCGTCAAGGACGACATAACCAAGAGAGTCCAATCGGGCCCTGGCACGCTTGAAGTAAACCAATCTTGAAGAACTTGTATCCCCTGCCACGGACTCGATATCCTGCTGAAACTCTTCCACCTCACCCTCCGTTACATGAAATCCCGAGCGGTGTTCCGGATGCAGCAAACTGGAAATGGAACGCACCATTGAAGCAGCCTCCTCTACAGAAGTATGACTGGTGAGAAATGATGGGGGCTCAGGTTGCTGATCCTCGTACCGATGTACTTTGAACCCTTTGGATTGCAACCTCGTAGGAGTGATTTGATCCTCGTCTTCTTTTTCTTCTCCGGAGTCTTCATTGCCGTCCATGCTTCCTCACTCATCATTACCTTGCTTGACTTGCTTTAAAGCAGTTGCTGCTTTCTTCGTCTTCTTTGTTCCAGAGGCAGACCGAGGAGTAACCGAAGGAGTAGATGGGGAATCAAGTGACGCGATGTGCTCAGCAATAGCAGCAGATCTAGCCTTTGAACGAGTAAGACGGGAAGGGAAAGAGAGAGATTGGGGGGATGATATAGCTCGCCGCTTCGCGGGTGGAGCTCCTGGAGAAGAAGGAAATTTCCTCTTCGCCCCCGTCTGTTGAGGAGCGGTTTCAGAGGGCTGCTGAGGTTTTTCCACCGAATCAGTACTGGAACTGGCCTTCGCATATCGGTTGAAGTCATCCCCTTCCCAGGCTTCCTGTTCCGTTACTCCCGCTGGCGGCTTCCAAGATGGTGGGTCACCATCTTTCCCACCATCGTAACATTTCCTGGAACAAACGAAGACCATATCACGCTCCCCTGTAGCGAGGTACTTCCTTGGGATGAGATGATGCACTCGCGCATAGTCACATAGATTGTGAACCGGATTAATTCCGCAAGCCGTGCATTTATGAACAGCGGCACTTCCAGGAAAAGCGCAGTAATCTCCCAAAGAGCATGGAAACGGGCGTGGAGTAGTACTGTCACGCGGTATGCGCCTGACTGTGATGTTAGATACAGTCTTACTTGCTCCCTTCGACGCTGAATCCGGAGCTTTCTGAACTTCTGTGCCATCTTCCGCACCATCCGCACCAATTTCATTCCGTGAAGAGGGAGTGGAATGCGCGTCGGGTGGTTCAGAACGGTTCTCGTCCTCGGAGCCCAGTTGCTCGGGATGTGGAGAATCTGCATCCTTTTCAGGTGCATCCTCCTCAGGTGCATCCTTGGAAATCTCCATGTCGTCATCCGACCCAGCGCTGGTTTCGGGTATCACCTGTTTTGATGCGGGAATGGACGGTAGTTCCTCGACGGTCTCGTCGATAACGACGTCATCAGAAGAGATGGGGATTGGGAGAGGTTCCATGATAACGTCTTCGAATTGGGTTAAACGACGTTCATGTCTCGAAGCACCCGTAGTCTTCGTCGCTGGTTGAGCAGCACCAGTCGACTGCGAAGCTTGCATAATAGCTTGAGTGACTGGTTCGCCACCTTGGCGCTTGTCTTGAACCCCCTTGTTTTCTCCATTGCCGTCTTCTTCTTCATCCGGGCCGTGTGATTCGGATGAAACCTGGCGAGTGGACTGAATTCCAAAGCGGTCTCGAAGAACGGATCAAAAACTCTCCAGTCGTGCCTCCTGGTTTTCGGGTTTCCTTGGCACGGGCTCTTCCTCGTATTGAATCATACGTTTGTAGACGGATTTCCACGTTGGTATCATATCCGTTCCGTCTGATTCCAAGTCTTCGAGGTCAGCGATGTCTTCGGTCGACAGGTTACTGGCACGTGCCATCTCACGAATGACTTCGTAATATTGTTGAATGTAGGTCAAGTACGTCCGAAGGTCGAAAGAAGGGACACGACCGAAGGTGGGAAGCAGTTGGACATTGCGGTAGTGAATGCACTTGACCATTAGCTCACTGGCACGATCCTCCGCCCTTGTAAAAGCAGTGTCCTTGAGAATTAAAAGACTGATTCCAACTTCGTTTTCCTTTCTTCCTGAGGAAGCCTTGTACGCAGTGTATGTGCGGGGTGAACGCCACATGTTCAACGCCACATTCACTACAGAAGATACCGTGCTCTTCTTCAGAATACCGCTGAAGTGGCGCTGGAAGAACCACACTACGGTGTTGGGAATGAAAAAAGACAGTAAATTTACTGTCTGAGACAGTAAAAATTACTGTCTGGCCAAGACAGTGCGCGGAGACAGTAAAATTTACTGTCTGGAAATTTCAGAATACTGCTGCAGCAGTAAACTGGCACGAAATCTGGACAGTACCAAAAACAGTAAAATTTACTGTCCAGAACAGTAAATTTTACTGTCTGGAAGTGTTGCCGCCAGACAGTATGTGCAGACAGTACATTTTACTGTCTGAGGCAGTACATTGTATTGTATTACTGCACTGTCTGGGGAAATCTGTAGACAGTAGTGTAGATAGCAAATTGTATTGTCTGCGGGTAGTACCGTGCATTGGTTGACAGCACTGTCTGGTGGAGTGAACTTAGAGGAAATATGGAGCATAGTGTTAGTGTGAAGGTAAATATTGGAATGGTGTGTGGAATACGACTATAGTAATTGTGATGGTACTTTACAGATAGTTGGGTGCGGGGAAGCTAGATGCTGAATAGGACGTTGTAGAAAGAAAGATAGGGAAGATTGAACATATCTCGTTTGTCTCACCGTAAGGAGAGAAAGTACAGAGTAGACTATATTATGTTGAGTTTAGCATTTCAAATTATACCTATCTATCTTTGCATTGAAAGTGTCGAGTAGGAGACGTCAGTCTGGTAGCGAGGTGTGGTATGCACAGGACGTGGGTGGTAGCAAAGGAAAGAATACGCACCATCCACCACTAAATTATGAAAAATAACCGTTACGGAGCACCGAGAAGCATTATTATTATGTAGAGTAGAACAGGATGGATGCATCCACTGGAATGATATTTGCTACAACACTGCTGTACTAAGCGTGACACCCTTCCTTCAAAGCACTTCTCCTTTTAGCAAACTCCAATTGCAAGTTCAACATGAATCCCGAAACCTCCGTGAGCATCGCTGCATTTTCCGAAATAACGCGTGAGGGCTTTTCGAACATCACTGCAGAGCTGAAAGCCCTGAGTGATAAAATGGATGCCGTCGAGAAGAGCACCATTCAATTACGCGAGACTCTCGGAAATGTCGCCAAGACTGTCTCCATGCTAAACACCGATATGCAGGAGGTCAAGAGCATCGTCGATGGGCTTCTGAGCCAGGGACAAGGACATCCGAAGAAGATCGCCTCTGAGAAGGACAGGGAACGTCTCCGCATTGCGCAGGATGCGGAGAAATCGTTCACGTTCGAAATGGTGTGTGCTGTGCTGTGTGCTGTTGTTCCAACGTACACGAAGGCAATGGTGGATAAGAGGGATAGGCATTTCAACGGATGCGAGCTAATCAATACGCTGATGTTCGCCAGGCAGAGCAATGAGCGAAAGGATGTGTTCAATAGGACGCTTGCCGGCCGGAACCACATTGAATTGCGCTGCCAAGTTGTGACCTCTTTAATCAAGAATACGTGTCAAAACAATTCTTTCAGAGAGGTAGGAGACCGTTCCAGCTCCAATGGAACGTCGGAAGGTATCGAACGGTGGAGGGTGCGGGGGTATGTGACTACCGGGACCATGGAGGAGACAATTCGCGGAACGGACTCTGCTCGCATGGATGGAATGCATGGGACGTCCGAGGGAAGTGATGGGGCCGCTCGAAAGCAGAAGCGAAGAAAGGTTGGTGACAATGGGCCGTTGCACAGAAAGGAGGTAGGCACCACTGTGACGAAATCGGCACTGACGGCAGTGACCGGGTTTATGAACAAGTCCAGAGATCATGTGCGAAACCGGTTCATCCTAGATCTTGGATTCGTTCTATACAGTGGGTTTCAAGGTTCAGTCCGCATGGAGCATCATTTGCACGACGGGGGGCTGGACATTGAGTCAGTTCCAAGTCTGTACTCGGCGCAGAGGAAAATGAATGCAGCGGAGCGCGCAGCAATGGATGACAAGAATATGAAGATTCTTCGCGACTTCATTGCTGTGCGAAAAGAAATGGTATTCAAAGTCGAGTACGAAGTTCAAATAATTGGAGAACCGGACAAGAGGTTTGTGACTAGGAGGATCAATTTAGTAGAGGTTGCACTGAACTTTGCAGTCGCCTACACGCAATGTTCTGATAGGAACATGTTCCTGCGACGTTCAGAATACTCCTTGCAATTCATCTACATACTTGCATACGGGTTCCGAACGATTTTGAAATTTCAAAGTGGAGCAGAGGTGGGAGGAGCGCAAATCCGGGAAATCAATGAAGCAGTGAAACTGCTTCTTCCCGGGGAGCGGGTGAGTAGTCGTTTTATGAATGAGGAGGTTTTGACTATATCGCGTGATAGATATGAAGAACTGAATGTAGACGATGGAGGGACTCAGTGCTGGAGGAGAGCTTCAGGTCTATGGAAGAGGACGGAGGAGATGAAGAATATGTGAAGGTATTTGTCGATGATGAAATCGAGAATGAAGGGGAGTAGTATCGGATGAAACCGGTTTCGGTATAGTAGACGAAGAATGAAGAAATAAAATTTCTGTTGAGTTGAATTTTGTAATAGATGGAAGTAGATAGATGCGAGACATCAGGAAACCAGTCAGACGATAGTGTCAAGTCGAAGAAAAGCGCAGAGACAGGTAGTGGAATAGTCGAAGTAGGAAGGGGCGAGGGTATCCGTCTTTACTAGAAATTGATGGCCACAGGAGCTCTAGAATGAAATACCCAGGAACAGGATAACTACGGATAGATGTACTTTATTATTTTTGCTCAGGACTGCAGTTGGCAGGTGGAGGAGAGCGAGGGTGGGTATTGTCTGAATCCGCATTGAAGCCAAGACGAGAGATAGCCTCATAGCCAATGTCTTCAAGCTCCTGGCATGTAGTAGTACCACTGAAAATACAGCAAGGTAAGCGTAGATGTAGTGTACCAAACGTCTCTGCGGTTGATAGAGGCTGGAAGTGCTGTAACAAGCTCGGCGCTGAATACGTCTCCACAGTAACGAAAACGTTGCTCCATAGGTAACAGTAGCCTTATCACGTAAGTGGAAAGAGTCCACGATGCTAGACTGTGATAGTTGGCTAAGACATAGGGGATGTAAAAATGTATTGTTGACGTGGTCAAACTCGTAGGAGTCTCTGCAAAGAACTGTCATACGTTGGTCTGGGCTGGACAGGACGTAAGCAGATGAGCCGACGAGAAATGCGGAAGAAGGAGCATCATGAGAGCAATCAACGTCGACTACATTTCCTAAAATTCGGACAATCGATGAGCTGCCTCCATCGCGTTCCGCCCTGCTCTTCACCAATATTTTCTGGAACCCGTGTTGCGAGGTACCTATGGAGTCACATAGTGCCTGAAAGGTGGGGAAAATGATGGAAAGATCCGACTCATTTCCAGAGGGAAAGGTGATGTCCTCAAAGGACGGCTGGAAGAGAACGTCACGATTCTCTTTCGCCTTGCATTGAATGGCAATAGTGCGGAATTGAGCAAGGAGCAGTCGGCCTGTACTCTGATTTCTTCTTGCGATGTTTGTCGCATTCCCTGGAGTGCTCGGATTTCGTCATCCGGAGGGAGAGGGGCTTGTCTGTGTACACACCAAGCTTCTGAAACAGAATGCTACATACAGTCAGAGCAGAGGAGGTCATGGAACTGTTGGAATCGAATGGAGGGGGTAGAGGATGTTTGGCAGCTGACTCCAGCTTTTCCAATCTTGCCAGCATTTCTGCTACGTCTTCTTCATTTGATCCGCAGTGCAATCTTGAAGGATGCCGCGGTGGCGGTGGCGAGTGTGGTCAATGCCGTAGTCTGGGTCTCTCTCTGCTGGGGATGGAGGTGAGTCCATACTGCGAAGCTCACCACTTCGCCACGGGAGAACCCTTCCGGAATCCTTGTCTACGAGCTCGTTACGATCTGAAATCTTGACTTGAGAAAGGGTAGAGTCGAAACCATATTCAGCTTTGTATTCGAGCAATGCATGGAGGAATAGGTCTGTTTCAGTCTTGACCTGAGTAATTTCCTTGACGATTGCAGACCACCACACAATTTTCGTTTCCTCCCAAACGGCCGAAGTTCCCATTGAACTTCTATAACGTCGTTTGGAGCGAGAGGAAGCATGTTGGATAGCTATGGGATAGAATTGTTGTATTAGTGAAAGCCTAACCGTTACCTTCTGCTAAAGAGTAGTATATACTAGGAGGATTGGAAAGGTCGAGAAGAGATGTTTAGCTGGTGTAGAAATAGAATGGACAATTGACAAAATTGACACGTCAGTGTGGATGATGTCTGCCATGAACTGATTGCAGCATAAAATTTGATGTGAATAATCGTTCTAGAAGTGAATGTCGGATGCATACGATTGGACTACAAAGATACGTTTAGAGATGTTACGGGGCCCAATAAATTGCATGGAAAAATATTTTGAGTATTACTTTAGTATTACATTGATTATTGAGCTAACAGTCGATGTAGTTATCTTGTAAAGGTTCGGACAGGAGTGGAAAGGAAACAGCCACCGAAGTGCTACCACTCGCTGACACTTTGTTTTAAACAACCAACTTCTGCTTTGCGCCACCCTGGTCAAGCAGCAACCTACTATTCCTTTCTTAAAAACTCTACCTTTGTTCGCCATGGAAGGAACGTTCCACAATCACGGTGAAAAGCACGACGGATGGGTGTTCATCGACCCCAATCAAGTCAGCAAATTCGTATCGATTCGCGATGTTGATGCAAGTAATGTGGAAGCGCTCATGGAGAGCATTCGCAACAGCGGTTATGACACAGCTCATCCCGTGACTGGCAGGTTTCGAGAAGGCGTTCTGGAGATATTGGATGGAGCGCACCGGTGCATGGCAATTGTACGTGGAATGGAGAAGGGCGTCTTTCTCCTGGCGTTACGATTCCTATGCGAGAAGAGTCTATCGTGGCGGACACCAACAGCAGTACTGCTGTTGTGCTGGACCGTGTGAGAGCGACGACATCCAACGACATTGCAGGCCTGCAAAGGCGCATGATGTTTGTTGAGGATCTGATGATCGCCGTTGATCTCAGAGACGAGTACTGGGTCCAAAAAGGAAAGGAAAAGTACGCTCATATTTCGTCTGTGAGGATGGCTGATGTGTTGGGCTGGATCAAATCCTGCGATCCAAGCGGCCAAATTGCTTCAAGCCTGAGTGGTAAACCGCAGTACAGCTCATGCATGTCTATTCTGGCTGTGCTTCGGCCGTATCACCGAGCAGAAGATTCGAATGCGATTGATTTGCGTCTGTGGCAAATGTTTTGTCATGCATGGGGACTCAATGCAGAGATGGGTGATTCTCCGAGGATGGTTGAGTTTCCGAAACAGGGTGGGGTGACTAGTTCTCGTGCCGTCGAAATGTTTGGCAAGACACCCCGCGGAGAATTGTCCTCTCCACTGAACCGTGAACTGCTTTCGAGCAGGTACTTTCTGGACGGCGCTACATCCGACATGCAAGATCTTTGCAGGCTAGCCAGAAGCGGTTCAGGAGGCTGATGGTCATGATGTGCCAGTGTATCTTGGCTATTCGCAGTAAGGAGATGGGCAGTGTGCCATCTAGGCGGGCCAGAGCCACATCCGGGGCCATTGGTGGTGGTGGAATGGTTGGAATTGCAACATCCAGTGCGCAAGCCAACCAGCTTGGATTTGTTTGTCGACCGTGTGTTAGCTGCGTGGGATACCGGGGCAAGAGTGTTGGGGTATGAGGATGTTGAATCGATGTGCTGGCCGTTCATGGTATTCGATCCTGCGAGCCTTTGCTTCAGGTCACTCCCGAATCGGTCTGATGGCTGCGCGGTCGAGGAGCATCGGAAAAACCTTACCATTGTCCCGAAAACTGTAGACAGTGAAAACGGGTTCTGTGCCGACCTTCCAGTGGCTGTGGATGCAAGGCTGCGATCATTGACAAGCGCCTTCCTGCTGTCGATACGCCAATGTGTCACTGAGGTGAATGTTTCGCCGAGCGTGTGTCAGCTGATGCAGAGACTTCGAGCCTTGCTTTTCGACACTCCTGACAAGTTCGGATTGAACTCGTTCATG